>VWZW01005384.1:676445-698350 GCA_013397115.1 Edolisoma coerulescens | reverse complement strand
CCCTGTGCTTCGGCCCGCCCCCATGCCCGCGCCCTGCGCGCTGCCGTGGCCCCGCTCACCGGGATCGCTCTCCAGCTCCAGCCAGCCCTTATTCATCTTCCCGCGGGCCGGGCCGCGCCGCCATGTCCGGCCCCGACTACGGGACCCGCCGTCGCTCGCCCCTCTGCGTCATCGCCGCGCGCCGTGACGTCACGCGGCCGCGCCACGTGGGCACGCAGAGCGGCCCGGGAAAGGCCCGGGAAAGGCCCAGGAAAGGCCCAGGAAAGGCCTGGGAAGGGCCCGGCATTCCCGGGAAAGCTGCTCCCCTAAAAACGCCGATCCGTTCTTCTTCCTGGCACGGCCTGTGCAGCGAGCATGGATGTCCCGAGTTTATTGCCTCTAAAACAATAGGGTTTGTCACGTCTCGCTCCTCTGCGCGTTCTGGTGGCTGAGTTCCAGCGTCTCTTCTCTCCCTTTCCCCACGGGATGCTGCTGCTTCCCGGTATTGTCTAGGGAATTTAGCTGGTGGCACGTGCTCGTGAGCTTTGTGCCTGTTGATGTCTATGTAACACGGTTACATAAAAGTTACAAAGTGCTTGTACAGCTTGAGTTATAAGATATCTATGTAACCTAATATCAATATAAACCAAATCATGACTTCTTATCAATACAACCTGAAGCATAACTTTTTATACTTATAGCCTGAATCATAGCTTTTACTTACGTAGCCTCAATCATAACTTTCTATGCCTATATGACCTGATACTTATATAACCTGAATCATAACTTTTGATACCTATATAACCTGATATGAATAATTTTTTATACAATATAATGGCCAGTATATAGTTAATTAGCTGCTTAAATGCTGAATAGACAAAAAGAGAGAAAAGACTCACCAGGTGTGTAGTTTCAGAGATAGGTAAGTGTAGTACTAATGAGAAATTGGCAGGTGCAAAGCCAATTAGCCACAAAACAAAGAATTTAGGCCGGTTAAGACCGGAGAGACCGAGGAGCACCGTAACTACGCGTGCCCCAAAGACAAAGTTGAAAAGTTAAGTGCGAAGAAGACTTTAGAAGCCTTCATCGAAGACCCCCGAAGCACAGTACAAAAAAATTACCTAATAACCATGAGATCATGCTATGTAAATTAGTTCCAGCACATATGTGATGATGTTGTAATGACACAGCAACTTTATGCAAAATTTACTGTAGAAACACAGCACAGTACTTGAGAAGGGTGGGTGAGTTAGGCAGAGAAATCCCCCTCACCACCAGCGCTGCAATAAACAAATACCTGCTCTGTAGACAGCAGTCCATGGGGGTTTATTTCCAGCCTGTCTTTTGGGCATCACTGTAATTCTCTCGACATTGTGATACTTGAATACTTTTTCAGTCCTGCCCCTGTGCCTTCAAGGAGGCTCTGCTCATTGTAACCCCTCACAGCGCTGCTGAGGGTAGAGGCCTCTACCAGAATTTGCAACATCCAGGGCTGTTGGATGGCCCCCCATGCCCAGCGCTCGTTACAAGGTGTCTGAAAACCTGCACCTTGGGCGGAAAGAAATAGCAAGGAGAATGTGTGTGCGTCTGCCTGGTGGGCCTTTGTTGTTGTTTTGTTTGTCTGTGGGGTTGTTTGGGGATGATGGTGATGATGATGATGATGATGATGATGATGGTGATGATGATGATGGGGCTCAGGCTCAGCAGCCTGCACTGCCCTGTTGCTGAGGGGCTGCAGTGAGGGGCTGTGCTGCCCAGCCTCTCCTCCCAAGCAGCTAAAGACAGGATGAGNCATCCAGGGCTGTTGGATGGCCCCCATGCCCAGCGCTCGTTACAAGGTGTCTGAAAACCTGCACCTTGGGCGGAAAGAAATAGCAAGGAGAATGTGTGTGCGTCTGCCTGGTGGGCCTTTGTTGTTGTTTTGTTTGTCTGTGGGGTTGTTTGGGGATGATGGTGATGATGATGATGATGATGATGGTGATGATGATGATGGGGCTCAGGCTCAGCAGCCTGCACTGCCCTGTTGCTGAGGGGCTGCAGTGAGGGGCTGTGCTGCCCAGCCTCTCCTCCCAAGCAGCTAAAGACAGGATGAGAGGGACACAGTCTTCAGCTGCACGAGGTGAGGATCACGTTGGACATCAGGAAGAATTTCTTCACAGAAAGGGTGCTTAGACATTGGAGTGGGCTGCCCAGGGAGATGTGGAGTCACCGTCCCTGGAGGTGTTTAAGGACAGGCTGGCTGTGGCTCTCGGTGCCATGCTCTGGTGGCGCGGTGGTGTCGGGTCATAGGTTGGACTCGATGATCTCAGGGGTCTCCTCCAGCCTGATTGATTCTGTGATTGTGTGCTGAGCTGTGAGGGCTGCTGGCGAGGCTGGGGCCAGGCTGACCTGGCCAGCAGCTCCTTTGGCCGCCTCGGAGGCTGGAAGGCTCCCAGGGCGAGCGTGCGCCCCTGAGCTGCACTTCCTTAGGAAGTGGGATAAAAATAGGGGTGGGACGGGTGGCGGTGCCTGTCCCCCCTCTGTGGCTTTGTTCTGCGGCCGTTCCCACGCACGCCCCGGCCCCCAGCACCCCCCTCACCCCACTCCTGCCCCTGGCACAGAGCTGAGCCCAGGTGGGGCTCGTTCCCCTCTGCAGAGGCCGAGGTGTCTGCACGGCGCTGGCTCTGCCCAGGGACGGTGTCCCCTTCCACCCCCAGGTGTGCGAGGGTGTGGTCGTGGCTGTTCAGCCCCTGGAAGTTTTTAGGAACACGGGTTGCCTCAGCTGGCTGCTGATCACCAGAGGCAAGGCTGGAAGCCTGCAGAGTGCTGTGGGCAGCCCTGACAAAATCTCCCCTGCTCCAGCTTTGGTGGTAAATCTCCCCCAGAGGACCAGGTCCCCAAAAGGGGGGACTGTTTGGGGGACTGTTTGCTTCTGGTCTCCGTTCCTGCTCAATTTGAAGCATTGCTGGCCCTGGTGCCACCTCCAGCCTCCCAGAGGTCACCTCAGGGCCAGGTCCCATACACAGCAGAGCGCTCGGGCCCCTCTCGCTGCCTCCCCCAGCACGGGCAGCCCAGCCCCTGCTCTGCGGAGCGCGGGGCTGGCTCAGGGGCAGAAAGGTGCGGCCGTTCCGCACGGGTCAGTGCAGGCACTGCAGGGCTGTTTAATCCAGGCCCTGAGGAATCAGACTCCTGTCTCTCCTTGCTGGCTTTGCACCCAGGCCCCTCCTTGTCTCTCCTTGCTGGCTGTTGTTCTCCTGTCCCCCCCCCAGGCCTGCGATTATCCAAATCCACGTGCTTGGCTCCCATAAATCAGCGCTACCGGCACCACTCCTCTCCCTAGCAGGACATGTCCCAGCCTGCCAGCCCCACCACAGCTCTCCCATCCCCACCACAGCTCTCCCATCCCAGGAGACACACGGAGTTTGCAGGAGAGGTGGGACAGGGAGCTGGAGAAGGGGGCCAGGACCCCCAGCCCGTCTCCGTGGGATGGGGCAGTGCTGCTGAGGGACTTCGCTCCCGGGGAGCCGCTGCTGCAGCACAAACACACACAGGGAGAAGAGATGATATCACGACCTGGCTTTGTGTGAGCTATTTAGGGCCTTTTAATTATTATTATTATTATTATTTTTCTTTCCCGTTGCTCCAGCTCTGAACAATGCCCGTCCTGGCGGGGCCGCGGTTCACACCATTGTGTGGGGCTGCCCTGCCTCAGGAAGGGGCAGATCCTTATCACCCTGGGCTGACCATGAGTGAGCTCATGTCGGGTGAGGAAAGCAAGGAACACCTTGCTGGCAGCCTGAGGGTGCCTCCCACACACCTGCCCCCAACCCCTGCGTTTGGGGGAGGCCCTGAGTGCTGGTTTAGCTCCCCCAGGCAGCAGGAGCCCACCCGAATCAGCCGTGTCCCACCCAGCCCTGCGGGGCCACCAGCCAGCAGAAACCACCCCAGCTGTGGTGCAGCCCCCCAAACTGTGCTGGGGCTGCCTTCTGCCTGTCCCTGCTCCCAGCTGGGCACGGTGACAGCGGTGGCATTAGTGCCTCTCCCAGTGTTTACCCAGGAACAGGTCTAACCTGCCCTCAGCCGTTTGCTTTCCTCCCCAACCCTGTCCAGCCCTAGGACTGTGGCTGTGGGACAGAGGGGAAGTGGGGAGCTGCACCCAGGAATAGGCTGGCACTGCTGAGTGTGTCCCAGTGCCAAGAGAAGGGAGGAAGGAGCCCTGTCCCCCAGGGTGGCACAGCACAGCTCCAGCTCCCCAGGCACAGTGGGTGACAGGGCTGCTCCTGCACACAGAGGCTTTTTGGGATGATGCTGGTTTTGCCCCCATACAAGCAGGCATCATCTTCCCCAGGCTCTGTGCTGGTGTGGAAAGAGCCTGGAGCCATCAGCTGCTCCCCACGGCACCACACTCGGCCCCATTATTCACGGAGGGATCCAGCCAGCATCTGGGTGACAGCATGGCCTGGGTGGCACCGCGCCACCATGCCCCAACCCACCCAGGGACTACGGCCCCCACCTGCTACATCACCTGCAAGAGCAAGGGGGGGCCAACGTGTCCCCTGTCACCGCCCGTTTGTGAGGTGACCCTGCAGCCACTGAGGGTGATGGGGTCCTGTCCATCCACTCCAGCCCGGGGGACCAGGCTGGCAGCACTGCAAGCCACCCACCAGGGCAAGAGGCCCCCGGGGCCACCAGCAGCACGGGGAGCTGGTACTTGCCCGTGGCTGCCCCACGTCCGTTACCCTGCCCTCTCTAAGTGGCCGGTGCTTGCCGGGGCACCCGGTTCCTCTCGCTGTGGGGTTTGGCCGTCCGTCCCTTCTTGGCCACATCCACGCCAGCCAGGACCAGCTTGGCCTGGGCCAGTTTGCTCTTGCGGTGGTGGGGGCGGCTGCTGCACCAGAGGCGGGCACAGTACTCCTCCCCCCGCCGCGGGTTTTGGGAGCTGATGAGGTGCATGATGTCCTTGAACCAGGTTTTGGGAGCCTGTGGCACCAGCCGGGGCTCGGGGCAGAGCAGGTGCGGGAGCTCATCCCCTCGCCCCCGGGGGAAGGTGTGTGCCAGCTGCTCGCTGGCGATCACCTCCAGGGCGGTCTTGGCCACGGTCTGGGTGAAGCCGTGCTCCAGCGTTTTGCAGTAGTAGACGCCGGCGTCGTGCCGGTGCAGCTTGCGGAAAAGCAGCCCGTGCTCCGTCTGCAGGATCCGCTCGTCCGTCTTCACCTGTCGGCCACCGCGAGGTTGAGGGGGTCCAGCTCTGGCCCCACACCCCTCCTGTGTCCCCACAAGGGGAGCAGGTGTGGGGGAGCCTCACCTCGTCCCGCTGCTCGTCAGGGGGCCTCTGGACAAACCACTGCACGCTGGCCTGCGGGGACCGGGGCACGCACTCCAGGAAGGTGCTGTTGTTCTCCGCCCCATAAAGTACCTTCTCCTCAACGCTCTCAAAGTCATCCACTGGGGCAAAGACAGGCACAGGCTCACAGGGAGGGCAGAGCCAGGCTTCCACCAGCCCGGGTGTCAGCCCCCCTTGGCCACCGTGTGGCTTCATCCCCTTCTCTCCCAGCGGACAGCCCCAGCCCCAGCAGCACCCACCTTCTCTTGGGTCTGCCCTGGTCTATGGGATGGGGAGGTGAGGGTGCCCACATGGAATGGCCACAAGCCCCTCTGTGTGCTAGGGTTGTGGGTGTCAGGACATCTTGGGGCACCTGGAGCAGCCCCTCAGCCCCGTGGCCCCCCAGTCTCTCACCGGTGAGGTTCTGATCCAGACACTGGTGTGCAGGGTTGCTGTGGCGGGCGTCCTGGCGGCGCTGGCGGCGCTTGCCGGAGGGCTGGTAGTGGGTGCAGGCGCTGCCATCCCAGGCACAGTAGGGATCCCTGGCCAGGCAGCACTCGGCACAGGCAGTGCCGTAGGACTCACACCGGTGCAGCCGCACCTGGGCCACCCCCAGGCTGGAGCCCACGTAGAGCGTTTGCTGGGGGAACAGCACCAACGTGGCCATGTTGGCAATCCCCATGGGCTCGGCGCCTGGGGGCCCAGCCAGGACACCCCAGGGCAAGCATCACGTGGCTTTGAGAGGCTGGTGACCACAGCTGGTCACCTGCCCGGTCCCCAGCCCCGTGGCCGAGCCGTGTCTGTACTCACACGCTTGACGGAGATCTCCATCTGGGTGATGGGCACAGGGATCTGTAGGAGAGGGGAGTGGTCATCAGGCTGGCATAATCCTCACCATGGACAGCCCGGCTCATTCAGAGCCACCAGGGCTTGGCAGAGCATCAGGAATGTTTGGGGGAGGGTGACAATACCCCCAGCCACCCTCTGCTCTCACAACCCTGAGACCTTCCAGTGACCAACAATGCAGTGACAGCCCTGAGCCTCCATCCCCACATGTGTCCCCAACCTGAGCCCACCTCACTGCCCCCTCCCTTGCAAGTGGGGCAGTAAATGTCACCTTAAAAACCTGCAGCTCCTCCAGAATGACTTCCTCAGTTGTGGCTGAGCTCGTCTTCTGCAGGACCACCACCTTCAGCACCGAGCCGGCATCTGGGGGCCGAGGAGGATGGAGGTGTGAGCACCCTGCAGCACACAGCCCAGGGCTGTGCCCACTGGGAGCCTCCGGGGCTCCTTCCTGCACTCTGCTCCTGCTGCTCACCCGTCCCGAGGAAGAGGATGTCGTGCTGCCCGTCCTCGGCCTCCACCCTGTCCACCACGAGCTGGCGCAGCCGGTGGGGCAGGCCGGTGCTCAGGAGGAGGGGCCGGCGGTGCCGGGGGTACACGGGCTTGTACATGAGGGGGTGGGCGCGGGCGAAGTGCAGCACCTCGTCGGGGAAGTCCTTGGTGGTGCCGTACTGCCGCCGGGGCTGGTTGGTGGTCTTGCTGGGACACTGCGGGGACAAGAGGGGACCAGCTCAGCCCAGCCACCCCAGCACCCATCCCTCCTTCTCCCTCCATCGCCCCTCAGAGCTGGTTTGGGTTCCTCTCTGCCTTCCAGTTCGGAATCCATCATTTCCACCCCTCTGCCAGACCTTGGCAAACCACCAGCTGACCTCTCCAGCAGGTGGGAAGATGGGGGGTGGCCCCACCACCACCCCAGAAGAGCAGAGGGGACTCGGAGCTCCTGGGAGTCACTCACCACGCCCGGCCGTGGGTAGGGCACCCTGCCCTCGTAGGCACCCCACTGGTGGTGGGGGCTCTCCCGGTGGGCGAAGGGCCCGTTGAAGACCTCCCGGATGTCGGCCATGCGGTACACGCAGACAGCAGAGCCCCGGAAAACGTGGCTGCAAGGGGAGGGAGAGTGGGTTGAGCAGAGCCGTGCTTGGCGCTGCTGGCAGCGGGAGCACCGACAACCCCGTACAGACCAGGGGAGCAGCCAGCAACCCTTGGTGACAGTGACAGGGCAGGTCATGGGCAGCTGCAGCTGGATGTCCCCTGAGACTGGAGCTGGACCACCCACCTGACGGTGCTGAAGAGGGCATAGATCTCTGGGCTCTTCCCATCCTTCGTCCTCAGCAAGAAGACATCCTCTGGAATTGAAAGCATGGTTTTTTCCTGGAATCCAGCTAAGTGACCAGCCACCAACTAAGTGACTGGCCCTGGTGAGGTACAGCTCCATGCACCCCTTACCCAGCTCATCAAAGTAGGTGTCAATGCCACCAGGGCCGGGGACAGAGCACACCAGCCGGGCTTTGTTGAAGGTACTCCACTTGTTGACCAGCACCCTCTGGCCACCAGCATCATTCTGCAGGGACAGGGAGCATCAGGGCCACTGCTGTGACTTGGTGCATCCCTGTCCCCCACGGTCCCCACCAGCATCTCACCACGCAGACACGCCCCACACGGCTGACGATGGCGTGCTCCTTGCTGTCTGCCTCCACCACCTTCTCCGTGAAGAAGAAATAGGCTTTGTCATTGTCCCGGTCATCGTTGTCTGGGATCAAGTGGGCTGCCACAAATTTGGGATCTACAAGCAAGAGCCGGCCATGTCAGGTGGGAAGAGAGGGCACAGCCACCACCTCCAGACCCCCAGACCATGCTGGGGCTGGATGCCAGCCAGGAGCACCCCCAGACCTTGCTGACCCAATGCCTTTCCCTGCTCTTAGCTGGCACGGGACATGCTGCACCGTGGCCACAGATGCTCTGGCCACCACAAGGTTCGTGGTCCCCGGCATTAGCTCTGCTGGGGGGAACGCAGGGGGAGAGGGAAGCTGTTACCGTTGAGCAAGCGCTGGTCCACCTCTGTGCGCAGGGCGGAGCGGGTCCCCATGCTGCGGAAAACACCGGGATCGCGTCCCAGGAAATCCGCGGTGAGGCCGGTGTACAGCTCCCCACCTGCAAAAACACCCAGCTGGCATGGGGACCATCCCTGGCCCACACCCCAGAGGCTCCCAGATCCTGAGGAAGACAACCCACCGATGAGGGTGCTGGCGAAAGCACGGCTGGGCTCGTGCGGGCACCTGCCCCGGCCGCTCTCCACGCTGGCGGGGTCCAGGCTGAAGGTGTGCTGGGGAGGGCAGCAGGCAGGTGAGCCCCGGGCTGTGCCTGGGCATGCAGGGGCCAGCTCTGGTCCCTGCCCGACCTGCACCACACTCAGTGCACCCAAAGGATCATCTGGAAGCAGGATCCACGCTTTTTGAGGCAAGGCTGGTCCCATGAGGGTGCGCAGCAGCCGAAGGGACCCACCAGCCCCACTGCTTGCCCGCCTGCTTGGTCAGAGTCATCATGGTACAGTCAGGGCTCCTGCTGCCCAGGCTGGGCCAGGCTGTGAGGAGGGCTCTGAGGGGCCATGTCCTGCCATTCCACCCCGGCCAACTTGATTTATGAGCAGTGAGCTGGGAGAGGAGAAAGTGCCACCCCTGCCTCAGCCCCTGGCAGGACACCAGCCCCTGGGGACATGTCTGCAAAAGGGATGCCAGGCCAGACTGCTGGGAAAGCTGGGCAGGGGGCAGCAGAAGGACAAAGGGACTACAGGGAGCTGGTTCCTGACAGTCCCCCCAGCAGTATTTAGGGTAGAGCAAACTCCACATCCAGCACCCCCACACAGTCCCAAGGCCCCTCAGGAGAGAGGCAGGCAATGGGGATCTACATTCCAGGGTGTCCTGCTGGGGATGCTGCCCTACCTCGCCACGGTGCCCCACGTAGACGAAGGTGCACATGGGGTGGAAGGCGCCCGTCCCGCAGGCCAGCAGGTGTGTCCGGTTGTAGGGATGCAGCACACGGACGTAGTTGGCACAGTCAGTCTGGGGGCACAGCAGGGGAGAGGAAGGGTCACAGGGTATTGGTGCTTTGCCCACCCCCAACTCCCAGCCTCTGCTGGGGCCCCACGACAGTGGGTGAGCCCCAGCCCTGGCTCCCTGGGCTGCACCCAGGCTCCCTGCCTCCAGCCTGGTGCCAGGGATCTGGGGTGGCAGCTTGTGCCTGCTGACAGGGCTTGCATGGACTTCACCTGGGTGGTCCCCAGCCCATTGCGAAAGGACAGGGCTTTTTACTGGTCCTCCTGCTGCCAGGAGCATCCCAGGGGAACCCCATGGGATCCAGCTGCCACCTGGGCACCTCCTGCCCGCAGGCACCTGTGCACTCACCCTGGCACAGCCCCCGCTGGCCAGGGGAGCACTGTCACCTGCCCAGCAAGCTCCAAACCCTGCCCCAAACCCCTGGCGCCCAGGACGTGACCAGATGCAGGGACATCCTTCCCCGTCATGTTCCTGCTTACGCCAGGGATGAAACAAAAGGAGGAAACAGTGGAGACAGAGACAGAGACCCACAGGCATCCTGGGCTGCCTCCAGAACAGCTCTGGTGGCTGCTGTCTGGAATTGTCCCCTTCTCTGGGGGACGGCAGCAGTGACACCCCCAGGGCTGGAGACCTGCCACCTCTGACTTTGCACAGTCTCTCCTGGCAGTTCCCACTGGAAAAGGGCTCCCATCCTTCTCCACCATTAGCTTGGCAGCTCCCCTGGCCAGCGCCAGCCCTGCCTGCCCTCCATTGTCCCCTCCACAGCAGGATGCGAGGCCCCTCATCTGCTGGGAACACCGCTGCCGAGCCGCCCCGGGGGTTCCCAGCCTCCTGCTGTTTATTTTCCCTTTGCAAAGAGCCTCTAAAATAGCAAGTGAAAAAAAATATATGTTCAAGGAAAATAAAAAGTTGAGCCTGCCCTGGCTTGGATCTGTCGGTGAGAGCTGGTAAAATAAACACAGAGAGCAGAACAGGGACTCCTGGGAGCAATTTGTCTGGGCCGGGGGAGCCTTGGGGACTTTCTCCCCGCCACAGTCCTGTTTCATATCAGGGCAGGGGGATGCAAAGAGGGGTAAGGTTTAGGGAACAAGGTCACCAAACCTGAGCCAGTTACAGATTTCCCACCATCGGGGACAGCCAGGATGGGCCAGGCAGGGTTGCTGGGGTCTGGAGCACAGCATGGGGGTTTTGGTCCCTCTGAGCTCGGGTCCCAGAGCCCAGCTATCCCTGCCCGCTCATGCAGCCACGCTGGGACACACTGGCCACCACTCTGTAGCCACGGGGCTGAGCAGAGCCACCAAGACAGGATTTCCAGAGCCTGGAGCGAGCCTCTTGCATGGCCAGGATCGGCCACTGACTCCCTGCCTCAGTTTCCCTCATGCACCAGGATTAACTGTCCCCTGAGCCCCAGGGGGCCATCCCTGGCAGGTGACAACAGCCCAAATATGGGGGGAGCCATCTGGCACAAGGGGACCCCCCACATGGGGAGAGACTCACCCCTGGGTCCTTCCCCTTCCGAAAACACTCCTCCGTCTGCCCGGGGCAGGGTGGCCAATAGATCTGGAACACAAAGGGTCTGTTGGAGCAGGGAGGGGGGACAGCAGGGACCCAGCCACGCAAATCCACATCCCCAGGCTGCCAAGGGCAAGGGGATGGAGAGACGGATGGAGAGAGGGACTACAGCTCCCTGGAGCCCACCCAGCCCAGGACTCCCACCCCACAACCCCAGGCAGGACCCTTCCTCCTGGGGAGATGCACCCTGGCAGTCACAGCCTGCAGCTGGGCTGGATTTGGGTGGTCATGCTGGGGATGGCTGGAGCTGGCCTGGAAGGGGGTGGGCCTGTGGGTGGCCTGGGGAAAGGGTGCCCAGGGGACAGCAGGAGTGATGGAGTCCATGCCCCCCACAGCCTTTAGCAGCTCTCGGACCAAGGGCAGCTTGGGTACACAAGCCCTTGACCCCACCGCAGTGACCCAGCACGCCGAGGGGCACTTCATTTCCTCCTCCTCTTTCTTCAGCTAGAAAGAGCCCAGAGCTGTGTTTGACAAACAAAAAGTCAAAGTGGAGAGGGTGAAAGAGGAGGGGAGCCACCACCCAGCACCATCCCTCTGGTCCATCACCTCTCCCACCAAGGAAGTAGGAGAGGTCTGGGGGCTTTGCCAGCTGAACCCTGGCACAAGTCCTTGCAGTGATGGGTCCATCTGGGCAGCACTCAATCTCCCAATGGCAGTTTTTTAGAAGAGTGGGGTCCAAAACAATGCTCAATACCCAGGAATCACTGGTGGGCTGCACCACCCGTCTCCTAGGCTTATGATCGTGACTAATTGCTGACTAATTGCCAGCTAGTTGCCCTCCAGCCACCAAAGCCAGGCTGTCTTTGCCAGGCTCTACAAGTTTATGGAATAATTTTGAGGCACTTGAGATGAGGCCATCCCCAGGACAGGTCTTGTTTCAGAGTGACATTGCCTGGCTCAGTTGGGCACCGACAGTTCCCCAGGGGGCCAGGGTGGGGACAGAGACCCCAGGGTGCTCAGCAGCACCCAGCTCACCTCCTTGGCATCTGCATGGGCCCCGTCCAGGAGCAGGGAGTAGAGCACATCCTTGCCCCCGATGAAGAGCCGGTCGCGATACTCGTCCAGGTAGAGGGAGCGGAAGCCCAGGAAGCCGCGGTGACCAAAGAAGAGGACAGAGCGGTTGGTGCCTAAAAGCTCTGCCAGGAAGAGATGAAAGCATCAGCAGGAGCCATCCCAGCCCCAAGGATTCCTCTGAGCTGCTGCTTCTGAGTATCACGGAGCTGTCCTGGAGTCAGCAGAGCTGCTCACAGCCACTCTGCACTGCAGCATCTTCTGCATCCCTTCCTGGAGGCGTGGGCATCCGAGCCTCAGCCTGGCTGGAGTGCTCTTCTCCCTCCAGCCAAGGACAAAGCTGCAGAGCCAACAAGCAGCAAGGTCCCAGGCAAGGTTGCCACCCCCAGCAAGGTTTGGCTGAACCACCCCAGACCCCTACTGTGGCCGTGCCACCACAAGCTGGGCTGGGCCATCAGCCCCAGGCTGGGCTCACACAGGGCTGGGACGGTGGCGAGACCGGACAGGGGTGGGCAGAAAGCAGGTCCTGTCCCTGCTGGGTGCCAGCCAAGGACACAATAGCAGGCACCCAGCCAGTGCCACAGGGAAACTGCCACACAAAGCCCACTGCTGCCACCGCCACCAGAACTCACTGGCAAGGACATTTCCTCCATGGCACAGACAAGGCACTCAGGGAGAGGCAGCAGCATGGGGGCACTGCACCCCTGGGATGGACAGGCTGCATCCCTGGGATGGACATCACATCCCAAAGCAACAGGGTCTGACAGCCAAAGCCCCCAGAGCAGGTCCAAGCCTGAATCTGGTGGGAAGCCAGGGGGACCCTCACAGTCCCGATGATGCGGGGGCAGTGGCTCAACTGGTTTCCAGTGGGAAATGACTTTCAGGGTCATCAAGCCGGCACAGTGGCGCCCACACAGCTGCCACAGCTGCCAGAGGGAGAGGGCCAGAGGGAATGGCTCAGCTTCACGGGGCTCTGAAAACCCATCCCGACCCCAGGCCAGGCCACTGTGACTGCCAGACAGAGAAGGAGGAGGAGGACAAAGCGCCATTGATGAGCACAGCTCTGTCCCCAAACACCCTCCAGCCCGGAAGACTGGCAGCCACTGCTGCTGACCCCAGGGAAACCCCCAGCCCGAGCATCTCCTACACACATCCCCGTGAGAGGGGAGGTGGTGCTGGGACAAGCCCAGCTGCCACAGGTCAGGACACTGGGGTGCCAAGTCCTGCTCTTGCTGGGGGGACATTTGTCACTTCCAGCCAGGAGGTGGCCAGGGACGCAATGCCCCATCCTGGTGGGAAATGCCTCTTCTAGGCCCTGCAAGGTCCATCCCCAGGAGGGGACAATCGACACCTTCACCCCATCACACACCCCATCCCTGCTCAAGGGCAGTCCCAGTGCCCTAACTGGTGATCCCAGTGGCACGGAGGATACAGCCCCAGCGGCTCCATCCTCATCGGGGAGACCCCTGTGCTTGCAAGCAGAGCTGGCTCCAGGCACTGCTGGCCCCTCCACCCAGTCTGGCACCCTCCTCCCTGCGTCCTCCCAGCATCAGATCCTCCCAAATCCCAAGTTCCAGCCCAGGAAAAAGCTGTCGTCTCCTATTCTTGCCCAGCAATAATATTTTCCCAGCTCAGAACAACGTTGGCCAAGTCGGCGGGCTCCTTTTATTGTTTCAGGCAAGGCTTCCCCTTCTCCCCCAGACCTGGCGAATTCCTCCAGCGCCTCGGGTTACACGGGCTCAGGGCGCCTTCCTCTTCACCTCCCCAGGGAACAGCCCCTTGCCATGCCCCGTCCATCCCTGGGACACCTTTACCCCGGGGGGGGCTCCCACGGGAGCCACCCCCCAAGTGGGGGTCCCTCGGGAGGGACAGCAAAGAGCACAGGGCTGTGCTGCTGGTCCATGCAACAGCAAAACGCGCTTTCCCCTCTTACCTGAGCCACTGTTGGAAGTCGAAACAAAAGGAAAAGAGTGGCTTGAAGCGTGGGGGAGAGCTGGGTACGCGGCCACCCCTGCACCCACAGCACAACGCCTGTCCCTGTCACCCCCCAAAGTCACTTCACAGCCACGCAGAGCCCAGATCGAGGAGCTCTGCACAAACAGCTTCAGCTCACCACGGTTTTAATTTNTTTTTTTTTCTTCCCCCGGGGAGAAGGCGGTGGCAGAATTTATTTCATGGGAAATTTCAGTTTCTGTTTCCAATTTGGAAGACGAACGGAATAATCAGCTTAAGGGAAGGGGAAAAAAAAAAAAAAAAAGGAAAGATTCCAAAGGGGGNTCCAAAGGTGGCTCACTCCCCGTGGGAGGCTGAGGAGCTTCCACCCCGCCCCGGGCAGCTCCTCGCACCTGGGAAACGGCCCCGCACGGCTGGACTTTGCGCTGGAGTGGATCAGACACTGAGCCAGACCGTGAGCCCCACGATTCACCCCTGCTGAGACCCCAAATCTCCTCGCCCTGCTGCCAAGCCCAACCTGAGGACAGGGGATCGCATCACGGGGCAGAGCCATGAGCCATCCCGGGCTCCCAGGATAAGGGGGTGGGGAAAACTGCGTGCCTCAGTTTCCCGTTCAACAGGGAGGCAGCCCCTGGGTTCACCTGCTGTGCCCCAGGACAGAGCAGGGGATGCAGCCAGAGCCGGGAATCCCTGCCTCAGGCAGCAGAGGAGCAGATTTTCCCTGGCACTGCAGCTCCGGGGGCTCAGGAAGTGCTGGGCTGCCCAGACCTTTCCCCTCTCTGGGAAGGGGGAAGATATACATTATGTAATTTATTTTATGTTAATTTTTTTAGAGCAGGTTCATTGCTTTGAGGCCAGGAGGAGATTGGGGCGCCTCAGGCTCTGTCAAGTTTGGCTGGAGCAGCCCGTGGATTAGGTTGGCAGAGCGGGGGATGCGGCGAGCCAGAGCAGGATCACAAGGAGAGTTTTAATTAAAACCAAGCGCTGCCCCCGCAGCCCCCCGAGGGGCCCCGGCACCCAGCACCCGCACCCCAGCGCCACGGGGCTCCGAGGGTGCAGCCCGGGGACCCCCCCACCCAGCCGAGGGCAGGATGCTGAGCGCCCACCGCGCCGGGGGACCACCCACGCACCGCAGCACCCACCCCAAAGCGTGCCGGGGCCAGAACACCGCCGTGCCTCAGTTTCCCCGTACTCCGCGTGGGACACGATCCCCCGTGGGAAGCGGCGGGGCTGGCGCGGATCCCGGCGGCACATCCCTGTCCCCGTCACCCGGCTCCCTTCTTCCTCCTCCTTCTCCTCGGGGGGCCCCCACGTCCCGCGTGGAGAGCGGAGGGTGCCGGGCAGCCACCCACCGAAAGCCCAGCCCAGCCCGAGCCCCCAGCACAATGTGCCCACCAACCGCACCAAAAAAAAACCCCGCACTTGGGGCGCGGCGCCCGCAGCTGAGGCTCCCCAAGCCCCCACCCGGCTCCCGGAGGGGGGACCCTGAGGACACCCCTCCGGGGACAGCCTCCCCCGGCCCGCAGCAGGTGCCCCCGGCCCGGCTCACCGCGGTAGGACAGGCGGAGCCGGGGCAGGCTGTGCCCCGCCGCCCAGAGCCAGCACAGCGACAGCGACACCGCCACCGCCGCCCGCATCCCGCCGCCGCGCCCGCGGCCGCCGGTGGCACCGAGCTTTTATGGGGCCGACATCCGACCGCCCCCGGCCCGCCCCGGCCCGCCCCGGCCCGGCCCCCCATACCCCATCCCTGGGCGGCGGGGATGCGCGGGGGGACGGCCCCATCTCCCGGGGGGACCCCGAGAACTCTGCACACTCCCAAAGTGTCCCCTGCCAGCAACGCTTTAGACGTTCCTGCAGTCCCCTTCCCAAGAGGTGACCCTGCCAGCACCTCTGGCTCACCCCTGAGGATGGGGAGCAAAGGAGGGAAGCTGCGGTCCCCCAGCCTCGCACTCCTGGAGTAGGAGAGGGCACACAGACCTGCCCCCCGAGAAGGATGCTCAGCGTGGTGTGATTTCCAAGCACCAGCAAGCACAGAGCTGCCGGGTCCCATCAGTGCCAGGCAAGCTGGAGACAGCAGGCCAGCTCGGGCAGGGGACTGAGCAGGGTGGAGGGGGGCACAGGGTGCCACACGTAGCCCTGGCACAGCCACAGGGCAGGGGATGGGCCGCTGTCTGCCTGCAAAGGTGCCAATACCCTGGGCAGGGATCCTGGCCAGCAAGGACTCCACGGTACCCACACCTCTCCCATGCAATCCACCCCCGGGGCTGTGAGGTCAGGGGATGTGGTCGTATGAGACATCAGAGAATCCACGCCAGCTTCCCCTGGGAGCCTCATCACACAGGCAGGTGTGTCCCGCATCCCAAAACCTTGGATTTCCCCGTGCACTGGATGGAGGGGAAGGAGCAGAGGAACTGGTGGTTTCTCCCTCAGTGCTTCATCGCCACCAGCCTCATCTCTTCTCCCAGCCCGGCACGGGGCAGCCTCATTATCCCCAGCCCCCCCAAGGGGTCCAGCACCTTTCATAATTAAAACAGAGGTCAGGAGGCTGGGGGGCCCTGGCTCACCCCCAGCCTTTTGTAATGGAGCAGCTCTGCAAGTCTCCCCGAGCAGTGTAAAACCACCCCAGTTTGCTCAGCGAGCCCTTCTCTTCCCCAAAGAACAGCATGGCTGGGACAGATCCCACACCCCGGGGCGCTGGGGAGCCACAGAGGGCTGGGAAGGAGCAAGGAGGAGATGCAGCCCATGGCAGCTCTGGCAGGTAAGCGGAGGTGCCTGCCCAGACCCGCACGCTGCCTGCCCTGACCGGAGGGTCTGCGGGAGCGGCAGAAGCTCGGGAGGGAGGGAGGGAAGGAGCAGGATGAGCCCCAGCACCAGTCCCCCGAGGCTGATCGGGAGCAGAGGCCCCTCAGCCTGCCCGGGCAGGATCCTGCCCGCACTGCTGCCATGCAGGCAATGAGCCCAGGGGAGGAGAAGCACCCCAGCAAACCGCACTGCGCGAGGAAATCCGCAGCGCCTGGGTGAGACCCCGCGGGCAGCACCATCATGGACAGACAGACAGACAGACTGCCGTGCTCCAGGCTGTGCTTACCAAGGAGATTTATTGACAGGGAGGGTAGGCAGCACCGGCCCCAGCTCCCCCAGCAAGTGGGCAGGGAAGCAGGATGAGGCATGGGCAGGCAGAGTGGGGTACTGGCCTGCCCCTCACCACCCAGCCAGTGCAGCCAGAGATGGCACAGGGACAGGGGGAGGCACTGACAACACCAGGAAAGGCGGGAGGCACCTGGGCATGAGGCTCTGCTGGCACCTGGCCAAGGGGGACACAACCCCCTGGGTGTCACCATCAGGCCAGCCCTGAACACAGCCAACGTGGCACGATGCCATCTGCATCCCCAGCACACTAGCAGGTATTTGCTGTGCCCAGCCTCTGCCCCGCTTTTTAAAGCCTTGGCTCTCTCTGCTTGGCACCCCCTTCCTGCCCCTCGCCGGGCACTCAGCCCTCGGCGGGCAGCGGGGGCACTGAGGCCAGGGCGGTCAGGAGGCGGGCGTAGATCTCGATGCCCCGCAGGAAGACTTGCTCGTTCAGGAACTCGTTGTGGTCGTGCAGCAGCACCGGGGTGCGGTTCATGGGCGAAAAGCCAATAGCAGGGTGTCCTGCCTGGAGATGGGGAGGCACAGGGCGAGGTCAGAGCTGGCACGGGCACCACGTGCCCCCCTTCACCTGGACACAGCTCCTGCTCGGGGCTGCAGGCGTGCGGGCTGGCAGCGCACTCACCGCTCGGATGTAGCGGCTGTCGGTGGCAGCCGGGAAGATCTCGAGCTTGAGCTGCAGCTTCCTGTCAAGCGAGACCCTGTGTCAGCATGGGCACAGGGCCAGCCGAGTCCCCTGTCCCCCTCACACCCCATGGGCAAAGAGACTGTGCCAGGACATCCCTCAGCCCTGCTTAGGACACTCAATCCCATCCCTTTTGGGGGGCAACGGGGAGATGCTTTGGCACATCACAGGGCTCCCCCTCCCAGCCCCTGACATGACCCCAGAGACCCTCAGGGATCACCTGGCTTTCACCAGAGGATGTCCCTGCCAGGGTCCCACCCTTCCTGGGGACACTACTTACATGTCCCTACAGACCCCGCTGAAGGCCTTCCACCACGGGTCCGACTCCTCGGTGGAGGTGATGTGTTGGTCCATGCATTTCTGACAGAGGGAGAGGGCACATGAAGGGGCAAGGAGGTGGCACTTGGCAGGGGCAGGACAGGCACGGAATGCCCGGGTGGCTGAGACCCCTCACCTGGTGAAACTCATAGGTGACACCATCCCCGGCACTGCGGCACCACGTGGCCACCTGCTCCTCGAAGGCCTGGGGCAGAAACCAGAGGAGGGGTGTGACCAGGGTACCCTCATCCCACTCCTCTCCTGGGTGGGGCTGGCATGGTGCCTACCTTCAGGTCCACGGTGGGTGGGATGCGGATGTCGAAGCCGGCGGCCATCTCGGAGGGCACCACGTTGAAGGAGACGCCCCCCTCCAGCATGGTCATGTTGAGAGAGGTGACGTCCCCTAGGGTCAGGCTTGAGTCGGACTTGAGCCTTGGGGGATGCAAGGGACAGTCACTATCTGCCCCCTGGGGACAAGTGCTTCCCCACTGCCATCACTCAAAATGGGAAACTGAGGCACGGGGCAGCAGTGCCAGGGCACAGCCTGGCTTGGGATCCCAAGGACCCCCTTCATGGACTAAACTAAGCCACTGCCACCCCTCTGCCCATCTCCTACCTCTGCTTCTCGCTCTCCCTGAAGGCCAGGAAGGAGTTGATGACTTTGTGCTGGGGAGGGAAGGGCAGCGGGTGAGGAGCAGCCCCGTGGGCAGGTGCCCAGCAGCCCAGGGCAGCACGGGGGGGCACAGGGGGTACCCCCTCTCTTACCATCTTCTCAGCAGCCGTGTTGCTGATGAAGCGGGACCCATGCCCGGGGCTACCCATGCACTTCACCTTTATCCCTGCAGCAGTAGGCATAGAGGGAAGGGTTGAGCAGAAAGCCTGGGATAGCACCAGTGCCCCAGCACCCAGGAGAGCCAGGGCAGTGGACATGCAGATACTCACACCATGGGCTCCTCTCACCATAGAAGACACTGAAGGTGTCAGATGGGCTGGCCAGGCCTGTGGTGGGCACAGACGGGGTCAGTGGGGCATGGGGGTGCCATGATGTGCCCCCTCTGCTCTGTTGTGGCATTTTCCCTCCAGACTGGCACCGTGTGGGTCACTGCCCAGAGGAAGGATCCCCCAAGGGGATCCCTGGAAGCATGTGGGATGCTGGTGCCGGAGGAGTGATGCCAACAGGCAGAGGAGTGTGTGCCAAGAGGAGCACGTCCCTGTGCCAGCCCTACCACCACTCACCCTCATCCATGGCAAAGCCCATGTTTAGCGCTTTGAACTCGGGGCGCTGCACGAACATCTCCATGCCCTTGTGTCCGCCCACCTCCTCATCTGTGGGGGAGAGCCGGGCATGGAAAAAGGCACAGGGGCATCCCCCAGCCCACCACCCCCTAGTCCTCCTTCCATGCCGGCCTGGATGCCATCAGCACACCCGATGTCCTCGGACATGGAATCCTCCCCAGCCCTGAGCTAGGTGGTGCCTGGCTGCCATGGGTGACTCCAGAGCACCACCCAGCTGCCAGCCCCTTCTGTACCTCCTGAGAGGGGACAGCCTGGGGACTCACCAGGCACAAAGGTGAGGTGGATGGTGCGGGCAAAAGACTTTCCCTCTGTCTTCAGCCTCCGGATGGCCTCGAGGTACCTGCAAGGGAAGGCAGTGTCCGGTCATTGCGGAGGAGAGGGGCTTGTGTGCTCTGAGCCACCTCAGGGCAGGTCAAGCAGTGGCAGCTCTGGCCCCAGGGACCCTGAGGAGAGTGGCATCCTGTCCTGCATCACTCAGAGACACCACCAGCACCGTGCCCACCCAGTGGGTGCAGAGCCCTCCACTCACTGGATGGAGACACATTTCATATCCTGGGCACCCCGGGCGTAGATGTTGCCTTGCGAGTCCTTCACTGCCTCGAAGGGTGGGTAGGTCCAGTGCTCCTGCAGGGATGAGCATCCACGATGGCAGAGGGGCACAGAGGGCACCAGCTCCCATCCACACCGTCCTCCCCTCCATGCCCTTCCCACCCCTCGCCCTGTGCCAGCACCTCGAAGACAGGCACGACGTCAGTGTGGGAGTTGAGGAGGATGGAGCGCAGGCGGGGGTTCGTGCCCTGCCAGGTCAGGATCAGCACCACACGGCCCTGGCTCACCTGTGGGATGAAGGCAGGATGTCACCAGGGTCCAGGATGGGGCAGAAAGTCTTGGACCGACAGGCTGGAGCCAAAAAGCATCAACTTGGGAAGAGTTTCTGGATGCCACCTGGCCGGTCACCCCCTTCTCCACTGGGAGAGGGCAGGCAGCAGGAGTAGGCTGGAGCCAAAAAGCATCAGCTTGGGAAAAGTTTCTGGATGCCACCTGGCCGGTCACCCCTTTCTCCACTGGGAGAGGGAGCAGGCTTGCCTGAACCCCCACAGCCAGACAGAGCCTGGCTGCAGGTGCCAAACCTGGCTGCAATTCAGAGGAGGGAAGACAAACCCAGCATCTTTCCCTGGTGCCCAGGAGTCTCCCAGGACAGCCGGTGCCCAGCAGGAAGGATGGCCCCAGCCAACGTGACCCTGCCAGGTCCCCAGCTAATCATAGCACGGGCAGCTGCAAAGGTCAGCAGGGAGCAGCCGGAACACTGGCTTAAGGAAGGGCTCAGGTCAGCAGAGGATTACAGGCAGAGGGGATTCACTTCTGTCCGGCTTTGGGCGCAGGCAGAGGAACATCTTGGTCACTAAGGACCCGAGCACAGGTGGATAGATGGATGAATGGGTGGGTGGACAGACTGGAGGCTGCTCCTCGGCTTGCTCACCTCCACTTTTTGGCAGGCCAAGCCCAGGTCGGTGCCAACACGCTCCAGAAACTGGACGGCTGCATCTGGGGAAGAGTGGGGATGCCCAGGGTTACATCGGGGTCTCTCATTGCAACCCCCCACAGACCCCAAGGCTCCGTGGCATTCCCAGAGCAAGGAAAGAGGTGACAAGAGAGGACAGGTGCTGCAGGTCCTGGACACAAGAAGTGGCCATGAGCAGGGACAGGAGCAGCTCATCACCATCCCTTTGGGGTGAGGACTTGGGAAATATGAATAAAATAAAAATTGAAGGGTGGTGAGTTGAGGGGGAATGTTTCTCCAGTGGGGCTTTGGGAACTCCTCACCAATAAAATGTACTTCAGTGGGAAGACATAAATGTTAACAGAAGGAGATCACCCATCCCAGAGCCAGGGCAGCATGGAAAGGGGAGGAAGGGGCACGGGACTGGAAGAAGCAAACAGCAGCTCTGAGGGCACTTGAGACGTCCCTGCCCCAACCAAAGGCACCAGCAGAGATAAGGCACAAAGGAGTTCGCTCCTTGACACCACGATCAAAACAGCCCCAGCACAGGACTTGGGCACCTGGGTCCAAAGATCAGAGCTGCAAAGCTGCATTGCCAGATCCCCACATGGCTCCCCATCCTGTCCCCCCATCCTCACCATAGTCAGGTTTAGGGTGGACGGTGTCAATCCTCAGGTACTCCCGGAAAAGCGTAACCGAGGGGTTCTCTGAGGCCCCCGAGCTCTTCCCGGGCTTCCCAGGTGCCATGTCTGGGACCAGGGCTGCAAAGCTCTGGGGAAAGAGCTGTGAGATGGTTAATCACCCACCGGCCCCTCCAAAGTCCGCCGGCACGCTCAGTCGTCACAGAAACCGAAGGGAGATGGGGCAAAGGTCTCCCCCATGCGACTCCTGGGACACTTCCCCCACGGGAGAAATCCCCCCCACTTGGGTACAGGGCAGGATGGGGTGTGCCCCCCACGCTGCCCTGTCTTTCTTCCCCCAAAACACAAGTTCCTGCCCCAAACACAGTGCCAGGACAGGCTGTGATGCCCAGGCAAGGGGTGAAATCCAGGGAAGGGCTAGCTGGGAGGAAAGAGGGGCAACTACGTGGGGGAGTATGAAGAAGGGTAAAGGGGAAGAGGGGTGTGTCAGGTAGGGAGACATGGTAGTTGGGATTAGCCAGGGGTTAGAGGTTTTGGGGAATGCTGGGGGATGCTGGCAGGGCAGGCAGGATGCTGGTGTAAGGGGCTGCAGGTAGGGAAAGGG
>VWZW01005384.1:654898-674643 GCA_013397115.1 Edolisoma coerulescens | reverse complement strand
GTGCACGCGAGGGGCGCAGGGCACCCTCCTGGCCCCACACTAGGGGCAGAGAGATGGGGCTGGAGCTCGAGGAGCCCCGCGGCGTTTGGGGACACACGCAGAAACCAGAGCATCAGTTTATTGGCCTCGTGACAGACGACACCCTGTCCTGCCAGCAAGGGCACCTCCAGTCCGCACCCCCGCCATCCTGGGGATACCCCAAGAGGGAACAGCACCCCTCATGCCAGCTGTCTGTGTCTCCCAATCCCTCGGACGCCCTCTGCTTGGCAGGGAGGAGGCAACGCTCACTTCAGCTGGTGCAGGAAGCCCAGCAGGGCCCGGTGGAAGTCCTCTGGCTTGTCCAGGTAGCAGGCATGGCCAGCACCGGGCAGCACGGCCACACGGTGCTCAGGGAGGTGCTGGAGGTTCTGCAGGGCCTGGGGAGCCAGGCGTGTGTCACGGTCACCGTACAGGATCAGGGTGGGCGTCTTGGTAAGGAGAGAGAGAAAAGAAGAGCAGCTGTCAGAGGGGTAAATGGCCACCACACTCCCCCTGGGCTGTGCCCACCTCCATCGGTCACCACGGGGGGCTGCAAAGCTGAGGGGAGGCAGGTGCCAGCACCCCCATGAGCTGGGGGGCACAGGTCCCCCTCACTCACCCCAAAACAGTGCCACCCTCCACATCACCCTGCAGCCAGCTGCCTCACGAGGCTCACCAGTACCCAGGTCAGCCCCCAAGAGCCCAACAACCCACCTGGACCCCCCGGTACTGCTCAGCAGTGTAGTCCTTGGTGCCCACGGGTGCGATGGGCACGAAGCCGGCCAGCCGGTCCCCGTGCGCCAGGAGGAAGGGCAGGGCAAAGCGGCCGCTCATGGAGGGGCTGACCAGAACAGGCCTCCGCATGCCCAGCTCCTGGAGGACGTGGTCCAGGAAAGTCCTCCGGCCCTGTGCCGTCACCACCATCTCCACTGGGGGCGAATCCCCATAGCCTGGTGCGGGGAAGAGGGCATAGGGTGGTCAGGGGGCATTGTGCAGCCTGCAATGGTCTCTCCTCACCAGGGTTCAATGGCTTGGCAAAAAATGGACACTTGATCAAGCCCCAGGGTTGTGCAGTCGCAGCCATCAATGCCCCGGGACAGCAACAAATCCTGAGCACACTGCCCCAGGGATCACCAGTAGCTATCCAGAGCCCTCCCTAAAGAGATCCACAGCCCAGCAGTGACTAAGGTGAGGGACTGGAGCTGCCCGAAGGGATCAGCCAAGCACAGTGCCATGGTCCTACCGGGCAGATCTATTGCGACCGCACGGTAGCCTTCTCCAGCGAGCAGCGCCAGCGTGCCCAAGGCCTCCCACGTCTCGGAGGTGAACGCCTGGCCGTGCAGGAACAGGACATCGGGCCTGCGTGGGGCAAGACAGGCGGGAAGGGGTTCAGGAAGGCTGCCATGCCTGCAGCGTCCAGCGACCACGGGGGCTGGTGAAGACCGACCCCAGGGCCTGCCACCCCCCACCTGCCGGCGGGCTGACCCACCTCCCGGGGCCCACAGCTGCTGCGGGAGCCTCCCTGTAGAACACGGGGGGCTCTCCCGCAGCCATCCCCGTCCGCCCGGTGCCGTTGGCCGCTCGCCACCCCCGCTTCCCCTCGTCAGGCCGTGAGCGCCGGGCGGCCGGGAGCAAGAGGTACAGGAGGAAAGCGAGGAGCGCCCCGAGGAGCAGCAGCCCCAGGCGGCTGCGGGCAAGCAGCATCTCCGCTCCCGCTGGAGAAGAAGAGCGGCAGCGCGGGGCTGCGGGGGGACAGGTCCCGGTCCCCGCTGCTCTGCTCGGCTCCGACCCAGCCCGAGCNCGCTCGGCCCCGGCCCGCCGCGCACGGCGCCGCCGCGCCCTCGGGCTCCGCCTGGCGGCAGCCCGCGACGCTGCAGCCCCGGGGGACAGAGCGGCCGGGGCCGGTAGCGGGGCCCCGGCTCGGGGGATCGGCTGGGGCTCGGCTCNGTAGGACTCGACTTCGCTCGGCAAGACTCGGCTGCGCTCGGCAAAGCTCGTCTGCGCTCGGCAAAGCTCGGCTTCGCTGGGCGGGCAGGGCTCGGCTCGGGCCGGCCCGGCCCGGCGTGGCCCCAGCGGTTCCCGGGGCCGCCCCGGACCTTGCGCTCCATGAGGCGGTGCCGCCGTTCTCTCGCCCGCCCCGCCGGTCTTTGGCCCCGGGTCCCGTGGTGCGGCGGGGAAGAGGCGAGAGGCGCCCGGCCCCGTGCGCGGAGCAGCAGGTAAGGGGTGCAGGCCCAGCGCTGGACGGGGAAACTGANAAACTGAGGCAGGGGCGGGCCCGTGAGCCCGCCTGGCACATCAGTGACCCCGCTGGTGCCAGCACAGTGAAGGTGATGCCGGTGTTACCCCTCACAGCCCTCCTGCCTTCCTGCCACCGCCGGGCCTCGACAGCGGCAGAAGGCCCGTCAGCCCTCCCGTTCCCACCTCTCACCCCACTGAACATTCCCCCCAGGCATGGCCAGCCCCCGGATCACCGAGAGCACCGTCACGGTGCAGGGACAGACCCTCTTCTACCGCCAAGCTGAGCCAGCCCAGGCAGTGCCGAAGCTGACAGTGCTGCTGCTGCACGGCATCCGCTTCTCCTCCGAAACCTGGCTGCAGGTGGGGACGCTCGCCACGCTGGCCGAGAACGGCTACCGAGCCGTGGCCATCGACCTGCCGGGTAAGGTGTGGTGAGCACAGCCCTAGAGTCATGTGGAGTAGCCACCGGTTTGTGGTGCCAGGATGGCAACCCCGCTGTCCTGCTGTGCTGGCTTCTCCCAGTCACCGAGGCGGTGTGGAGCCTGACAGGACCACTTCTGTTTCCCCTGATTCAGGGCTGGGGCGCTCGAAGGATGCCGTGGCCCCAGCGCCCGTGGGCCAGCCAGCACCGGCGGCGTTCCTGAAGGCGGTTTCGGAGGCTCTGGGCCTGGGTCCAGCTGTGGTGATCAGCCCATCGCTCAGTGGCATGTACTCGCTGCCCTTCCTCTTAGAGCACAGCCACCTGTTCAAGGCCTATGTACCTGTGGCACCCATCTGCACTGAGAAATTCACGACAGAGCAGTATGCCCAGATCAAAGTACGGCCTGGAAGGGCACTGGGGAGGTTGGGGAACTGGAAGGGGATGGTGAAGAGGGGAACTTGGTACCGGGGTTGGGCAGGGGAAAGGCCAAACAGGCCAGAAACCCTGTTGCGGCTGAAAAAGGGGAATGTGATGATGAAGGAATGTAAATGTGAGGTAGTGGGAGGGAAGGAGGGGACAATTGGAGGCCCAGGAGTCTGAGCTTCAGTTTCCCTTTGTCATACTGGCTACGGGAGAAGGGCAAGTGTCTCCCCTCCAGGGTGTCCCTGGCCAGGAGGAGCGAGTGCCTGGGTGACACTTGCAGGCTCAGGGTGCATTCCCCCTCTGCAGACCCCCACGCTGATCGTGTACGGGGACCAGGACGTGGAGCTGGGGCAGACCAGCCTGAACAACCTGCGGCACCTCCCTGAGCACCAGGTGCTGATGCTGCAGGGTGCAGGACACGCCTGCTACCTGGACAAGCCCAATGAATGGCACCATGGACTCCTGGCCTTCCTGCAGCAGCTGAAATGAGCAGGACGGGACCACAGGGCAGGGGGATGTGGCCAGCCCACCCACCCCTCTGCCTGTACATGCACCTTTGTGCCAACCCCGATGCTCGGCTGGCACTCACACTGCACTGGCCCACACCAGCACCCACCTCTCTTGGGACCAAATAAAACCCCAAGCTCTGCCACTGCTTTCCTGCCACCTTCATCCTGCTTCTTTTCCACCTTTCCCACCTCCTTCCCCCATCCCCACCTCCATGGCTGCTGTCCCACACAGGTTTGGGGGGTGACAGCAGGGAAGATGCAGCCTCTGAGGGATGGTACATTTGGGAATTGTGGGTGGGTGAGTGTCAGCCTCGCTGGAGCCCACCCATCACTTCTGACAGGACCCCCATGAACCTCAGAGGGTGGCCAGGGAGCCCTGGGGCTGTGTTCAGGGACAGGTAAGTCCCCCAAGGTAGTGACAGCCGTGTCCCCAGCCTGCCAGCCTCCTCTTCATCCTCCTCTTCCTCCTCCCACCCCTGCTCACATGCACCCAAGTCCAGGGTAATCCACAGGGGCTTAAAAGGGAACTGCCAGCCCCGGCAGGCTCCTGCCCACGGCGGCATCCGCCCAGCACCCTGGGGAGGTGGGGGGCAATTTACCCAACGAGTGGCTGCCGTGAACAGATGAGGGGGCGGGCAGGGAGGACAGACAGGGGGACAAGACCCCTGCCTGCCACCTGCCTCCTCTGCCTTCGGTGCTGCTGCGCCGGGCACTCAGGGGCACAGATGGAGCCGGCAGCAGGGTGCCCCCCCAGTGCCCCCCCTCTTCCCCAAGCTTGCCTGGGCTTTAGCTGCTTACGCCAGGGCACAGGAGGATTTAGTGGGGGAGGTAATGGGGGGGGGGACACTTTTCTGTGGGTGCGGGATGCCCGTGTGGAGGACGCAAGGCAGTGCCAAGGGTGCAGGAGCTGATCGCTGCCCTGGCAGTACGGCAGGACCCCTGTCTGGAGCATCCCTGCCCCCCCACGTGGCTCAGGTCCCCTGGTTGCTGTCCCGACCCCCCCATACAGGGGTGCCTCTTGCCCCTCCAGGCACTACCTCAGAGCAGCAGCCCGGGGTGCCAGCGGGCCTTGGGGTGCCAGCTGCCCCATCCCTGCCCGCTCCGGTGTCCTTGAGCCCTCGAGCCCTGCCAGCTGATCGGCTTCCAGGAAAAAAAACCACGCAATTACAAAGAGGGGCGATGTGTGAGCCAAAGGGAGGGGGGCCGGGGGGGCCAGGAATGTCCCCAGCGGTGGCAGATGGCCTTACCCAGGGTGCATTGTTCCTTTTAGTGTCTCTTATCCGCTGTAATAGGATCCCGGAGGGAGGGATGTGGGAGAGGGGAAGAGCGAGGGGGGCCCCGGCGTGGACCGGGGTGGGGGCCGGGGCTGCCAGCTTGGCCCTGGCCTGTCAAGCGGCTCATTGTTCCTGCCCCGGGTGTCACTGGGCGCCGCCGGGGACAATGTGGCACTGAGCGGGGCGGCCGGCGGCGGAGGGACGAGGCGCACGGAAAGGTACCCGCCAGGCCCCACTCCCGCGGGGACCGGAGGGCTTGGGGCGGCCGGGAGGGCGAGCAGAGAGAGGTTTCCCCAGGGACGGGGTGGGGGCTTCCTCCTGTCGTCCCCCCTCCCTTTGCCACCCGAAGGTGCCCCGAAGGACGGGCGGTGCCCAGCTTGGTGGCTGTCCCAATGCCAGCCATGGCAGGTGGCCTGTGCCCATCACCGGGGCCTTTGGCGTCCCTGCCAGCCTGGCTCACCTGGGGGAGAGCACCCCCCTGCCCGCAGACCCCTCACGCCTTGTCTGTGGCAGTGGGGGGACACCCGTGGCCCTGCTGTGTTTCCCCTCTCCCACCGCCAGCCTCGTCCTCCTTCCCCCGGCGGGGTCTTTTGTCCCTGGCGGATTCCTGCTGCCATTCATCCCCGGGGGACTGGCGACCCTGGCCGGCTGCGCGTCCCTGCCGGCCCCGCACCCAGCTCCGGATGCCGCGGGCAGGGGTTACAGCAGGGTGCATCCCTCCCCCTCCGCCCCACTTCAGGCTCCCCTGCATCAGGAACGGGAATATTCCCCTTCTTCAGTCTCTCCACCTTTCTGCAGCCCGCGGTAACAGGGGTGTGGAGACGGGGCGTTCAAACCACCCCGGGGGTGCGAGCCGTAGCACTTAGGGGGTGCGTCCCCCCTCCCCCCGTTACCCTGATGCAGGAGATGTGCTGTAGCGGTGACGAGTCCTGCCAGCACCNGCCCCAGCCCCAACACGGGTGCTTTGTTTCAAAGCTGCTTGGCATCGCCCAGCTCGCCGGGAGCCAGCGGTGCCGCAGCCGCCCACCCGGGCCTGGACACACAGCAATTGTCCTCCTCCCAGGGGCCCCGGCCGCCCACGGCCACCCGGGAACGGGGTCCGGGGGGGCCCTGGGGTGCTCTGGGAAGGGACAGGGTGCAGCGGCATCAGTCAGTGGGCATCATGCTGTGGTTTGGTTGGGGTGGTCCCCATCAGTGAGCTTGCTTCAGCTTCCCCTGGGGCTTTGCGCATGGGCAGGGGGAAGGGAGGAGGAGAAAGAAGATGGATTGCGGAGCCTGCGAGACCACCCGGGCCACCTCTGCTCTCCCCACTCCAGCAAGCGTCTGCAAACTGAACCCTATCCCACAGCCATGCTGCACACACCTTGCCTCTTCCCCCTGTACCCATCCAGTTGCTGGTTTTGTGCAGGACAGACTGAAGGCACCTCAGGCAGACACACAGCAGCGGGTCCCTCTTAGGGGTGCAGGGTGCCATGGGGCCATGTGAGCCTCCCCTGCCAGAGGAGGGCACAGTGCTGCCCCTGCCTCAGTTTCCCCATTTCCCAGCTGCAGGATTTTCAAGCTGCAGATCTGGGGGTGGGGGGCTAGCTGGGGCATCCCCCCTTTCTGAAGACCACCATGTCCCACAGGCTCATCTCGCCCTCCCGCCATGGCATCGCCGGACGGAGCCGGTGGCGTGGGCAGCAGTCCCGAGGAGACGGAGCTCAGCATCACCCTGACCCTCCGCATGCTCATGCATGGCAAGGTAATGGCAGGGGGCTCAGTGCCACTGGGGGGTCAGCGATGCCTGGGGTGAGGGACCATGCTGGAGCTCCAGCTCCTCAACATGCCTTGTTCTCTTCCCCTGCTCCCAGTCTCCCCTGAGAATAGCATTCCCAGAAGGATTTCTTTCCCCATCCTAAGCCAGGGAGGGGCACATTCCCATGCCCCAGTGTCACCCAGTGTCCCTAGGGCAAGGTCTGCCTGTTGCCAGGCTGTGGGCAGAGGAGGGACGTGGCAGGCAGGGAGCTGCCTGCTGACAGTGTCACTCTTGTCTGCCTTTGCAGGAGATCGGCAGCATCATCGGCAAGGTAAGATTTGGGTCCTGTGTGTTGCCAGCCCTTGGCTCCCCTGGACCTGACCACCCACCCTGTTCCTTTACCTGCAGAAAGGAGAGACTGTTAAGAGGATACGAGAGCAGGTAAGGGCATGCTGAGGGGCTGCCAGGTCCTGCTGCCTGTCGTGCCTGTACCTGATGGCTCCCATGTGCCTGGCCCCCTAAATCCCAGGTGGAACCAGGGAAAACAAAGCGGCACCCCAGGGAAGGCTGCCTGGGGTAGGTGGGAGGGGGAAGGCTCAGGCTTGAAGGCATCAATCTCCCCCTATGAGGCTATCCCTGGGGGAAGTCATGAAGCATAGGGCTCGTGATGTCCCTAACGGGGTGTGACCCTGTCCCCAGAGCAGCGCACGCATCACTATCTCAGAAGGGTCCTGCCCCGAGCGCATCACCACGATCACCGGCTCCACCGATGCCGTCTTCCGCGCTGTCTCCATGATCGCCTTCAAGCTGGAGGAGGTAGACAGCCCTCCTACATCCCCATCCCCTACACCTGTGGGATCCTCGGGGTCTGATGCTGCAACCCACATCCCTCACAGGACCTGGGAGCAGGGAGCGATGGGGTGTCAGCAGGCAGAGCACCGGTGACCCTGCGCCTCGTCATCCCGGCCAGCCAGTGCGGTTCCCTCATCGGCAAGGCGGGAGCTAAGATCCGGGAGATCCGGGAGGTGAGGCTGAGGGCAGCCTGGATGTGGGATCCCCTTTTTCCCCTGGGGGCACAGAGCCCTGGGTGTGGGGGCTGCCACAGTCCCACACGGGCTGAGGGAGGTGATGCAGGAGGGGGAGCATCACCCTGCAGGTCCTGCAGTGGTCCCTGGGGGCTCAGGAGGGGGACAGGGGAGGTGTGAGGTGCTGAGCCCTGGCAGGGAGTGGTTGGGGGACGCCAGCATCTCTCTTTGCTTCCTGCAGAGCACGGGGGCACAGGTGCAGGTGGCTGGTGACTTGCTGCCCAACTCCACTGAACGGGCTGTCACCGTCTCAGGGGTGCCAGACACCATCATCCAGTGCGTGAGGCAGATCTGCGCTGTCATCCTGGAGGTACCTGCCAAGCCCCATGCCCAGCCCAGGGGGCATCTGCTACCCACCTCCCCCTCCCCAAGGCTTCCCATGCCCATCTGGACCCAAACACCTGGGTCCCCCTGTGTGGAAATCCATAGGAGCACCCTGCCTTCGTGGTGCTGGGGGCTATGCCCAGCTTGCTGGGGGCATAAGGGGGCAGAGGGTCCTTGGGGCTACAGGGGCATTCAGCTTCATCTCTCATCTCCTCCACCTCCTTCCTTCTGTCTCCAGTCGCCTCCGAAAGGGGCCACCATACCCTACCACCCTGGTCTCTCCCTGGGCACCATCCTGCTCTCTGCCAATCAGGTAAGAGGCCACAGCACCTCCAAGGGCATGAGGTGGCCAGGGGGGCAGCCTCTGCCAGCTAGGGGAATCTCTGGTGGGCTCAGGATAGTCTCTCTGTCCCAGGGGGGAGTGACCTGAGACAAAGGTCCCCACCTGGCTCCCCACTGATGCCCCTTTTTTCTCTCCCCAGGGCTTCTCCATGCAGGGCCAGTACAGCGGGGTCTCTCCTGCAGAGGTGAGTCTGTCCCTGTGGCAGCGGGGTCCGTGCCCACCAGGATGGGTGCTGCTGGGAATGCCTATCTTGGGAGGCACTGGGGCACGGGGGACCCTCTGCCATCACCCCTAACACCACCTTCCTCCTCTTCACACTGCCTGGACAGGTGACAAAGCTGCAGCAGCTGTCAGGGCATGCGCTTCCCTTCGCCCCCCTGGGCCATGCACCCACCATGATGCCAGGTGAGCATCTCCCATGCTCCCCCCAAGGCTGGGGGTGTGGGTGCCCCTCCTGATCCACCCTGATACCTGGCCCTGATGAACAGGTTTCCATCCTCTGCATCCTTTCCAGTCCCAGCCCCCCCAGCATGTCTACCTGCCCCCCTAGCACAACCCTGTCATTGTTTTCCTGGGGTCCCTGCACCCACCAGTGCTCCCCAGTCCTCCCTGCCTCTCCCCAGGTATCCTCCAGTTTTGTCCCCAGGGCCACTGACCACCCCAGTATGGGGCTGGGGTAGGGGCACAGAGCTACTGGAGACCTGCCCCTCATTGCTAACATCCCTGTCTCTCTCTCCAGGCCTGGATGCCAGCTCCCAGAGCAGCTCCCAGGAGTTCCTGGTGCCCAACGATGTATGTATTGGTCTGGGAATGACAAGAGGGACCACAGCTTGTCCCCACCCATACGTCCCATCCCAGAGGCACTTTGCAGAGACCAGCACCCACTGGCCCACACAGTGAAGGCTCTGCCAGAGCTTAGGAGCAGGAGGGAGTAGCTGGGGCAAAAGAAAGGGGAAACTGAAACACAGGACAGGGGGAAAGGGTTTGGCTAATGCCAAGGAAAGGCTTTGGCATGTGGCACAATGCCAGCAAGAGGGACTTGAGTGAGACCAAAAGCAGGGTCTGCCCAAGGAAAGCAGTGCCCTGCCCTCCCAGTGCCTTCCATAGTTTCACCAACCCTCCGAGGTGTAGGGCATGTCCGGGTGAGCTCCTGGGAGCTCCCTGCTTGGCAAGACTGCTCTGGCTGCTCCTGGCTCACCCCGTCCCTGCCCCTTCAGCTCATCGGCTGCATCATCGGCCGGCACGGCAGCAAGATCAGCGAGATCAGGCAGATGTCGGGCGCCCACATCAAGATTGGCAACCAGACTGAGGGCTCCAGTGAGCGGCACGTGACCATCACAGGGACCCCTGTCAGCATCACCCTGGCTCAGTACCTCATCACAGCCTGGTAGGTGTCAGCCTGGGGGGGGACTCATGCTGGGTGCTAGTGAGGGGTGGCACTTTTCCAGCACCCCAAGGCAGCTTTTGGAGGATATTCCCACTATGGCATCCTCAGGAAGGATGAGCTAGGTGGTGCTTTGAGATCCTGAGATGGTAGGTGCAGGACCTGAGACCCACCAGATTTGAGCCCCAGCTTTTTAATCCTGCTCAGTGGGATACCCAGGATGTGCCACGGAGACATGTGCCAGAAGGGATGGGGCACGTGTTTCCTGCACCCTGAGGTTGCAGTGGGAGAACCACTCTGTCACCATGGTACTCACCATCATCCTTCTCTCTTGCTTCCCCAGCTTAGAGACGGCTAAATCTACCTCCCAGGTGCCACCAGGCCCTGGCTCCATGGACCTCGGCATGGGCTTCTCCCAGCCCCTCGCCCCAGGCTCCGGTGCGGCACTTCCCGCCGTCGCCCCAGCCCCCCCGGCCCTGCTGGGCACCCCCTACGCCATCTCCCTCTCCAACTTCATCGGCCTGAAGCCGGTGTCCTTCCTGGCACTGTCCCCATCCTCCATGGCAGGTCCCAATGGCGGCACCACCACCTACACGACCAAGATCTCGGCGGCCAACGGCACCAAGAAAGCTGACCGGCAGAAGTTCTCGCCCTACTGAACCCCACTGGTGGGTGGGTCACGGGGTCCAGGGTGCTACTCAGTAGAAGGGACACCTTCCCACCACCCACCCTGACCTCAGCCTCTGCCAGGTGCCCCGTGTCCCCCACCCCAGGGAAAGGAAGGGTCTTCCTGGTGGTGATGCCCGCTGGAGGAAGGGGCTGTTTCGTTGCCTGCTGCCTGTCCCAGCAGCGCTGTGCCCCCCTCCCTGATTTTCTGCACAGAGACCATGTGTCCTGGTATTGGGTGGGGGGCTGTCCCTGCCAGCCTAGGGTCCCTTCTCCCAGTGCCCTGTGCTGGTGTGGGACCCCTGCCTCCTGCTCCTCACCCTGCCTGCCCTGCCATCCTGCTCATGCCCACGCTCCATCTGGCACCCAAAAGCCAGGTCCCACTGGATGACGACTGCCTGGCCTCTCCAGGAGTCCCTCGTCCACTGGCTCTGGTGGGGGGCCCTCGCTCGGCCACCCTGGGGCAATCGCCTCCCAGCAACCCCATCCAAGGGCCAGTCCCTGCTGGCTTGGAAATGCTGTATATATATGAGTCTATATTTTTTCCTCCTTTGTAACTTATCACTGGTTTAATAAAAAGATAAAATTTACAAGAAAATAATAATAATAATAATAATAATAATAATAATAATAATAATAATAATAATAATAATAATAATAATAATGTTCCCCACCCTGGGTAGAGGCTTCCCCCAGAGCAGGGGTGGCCCCAGCTCTTGGGTACTTGGGTGGTGGCTGGAAGGGCATCCCTGTGTCTAGGAGGGGATGCTGGCCTTCAGCCCCATCTCTCTGGGGGTCTTCCTGGAGCCCCTCCCTGCCACGGGGCAGTTACAGAGGCCATAGGGCAGTTTTCCCTCAGGCCTGCAGTTACTACTGGAATAGGGACGTCTCCAACCCACCATGCCAACACCATCCCTGGGACGTTTGTGGGTGGGCTGGGGGTGATGTACCCCCGCAGCATTCCCCAAAAGGGTCCAGTCCCCTTTCTAGCACTGGGGACCCCATGAGAATGTTCCCCAGCCCTTCAAAAGCAATGAGACTGAAGGGGAACAGCAGCTCCTGATCCCCTCTGGCTGCTGCTGCTGCCCTGGGGCACCCCACGCAGCCATCCCCCACCACCCTGTGTCACCATGTCCACCCCAGCATGCCCTTGGCCAGCAGCCCGGTTTGGCTGGCACGTGGCGCTGCTGGCCAGGCTTCAGCTGGGCAGCTGTGTCCATAAACAGCCCGGCATGGACCCCTGGACAGCCAGTTCCCCCCCAGGGGGGTGATCACTGCCAGCTGAGGGGGACAGAGGGCATGGCCAGGCATGGCCACAGGCATTGCATGCTGCCATGCCAGCAGGACAAACAGTGACACAGCCAGAGCCAGCCCCGTGGGTGTGTCCCCCTGATCAGTGTCACAGGGAGCAGGAGCTCCTCCACACAGGCGTTAGTTTTGGGTTAAACAGCCGAGGATGGAGGTCTCCATGCCTGCCATCCAGGCCCAGCAGGGGGCTCGGGGCCCTGGTGTTACTGGTGTTAGTGGCATTAGCTGGAACATCGCTCCTGGGTAGGGTGCAAGGGACATCTGCTCTTCCCCGCTGGCCAGGAGTGCTCCCAGCGGGACAATGGAGATGGAGGTGTCTCATCCCCCACCCCTGTGCAGGGACCCCTTGGCATTCCATGTCTTGAGGAGAGCCCATCCATGGAACTGGGCTGTGCTGGTGGAGCCAGAGACAATTCCAGCCTGTAGAAGAGAGTTGTGACTTCCCCAGATCTGCTGCCTTCTCCCAGTGGAGAAACCATCTTCCACCATAAGCTCAGAGAAGAGGGAAAACCTGAACAAGGACTCCTCCAAATCCAAGAGATTGTGTCCAAGCAGGTCTGATGGGTCCCTGGCAGGTCTCCTGCCCAGCACAGTGGGACAGAGCCTTCTTCTCAGCTGCTCTCTTCAGGAACTTGACCTGGGGTGGGGAAGCCTGTTGTGGTCTGGTCCAGCCTGTTCCTGGGGCTGGGGCTGATGCAGCTGGTGTGGGTCTCCAGTGTGCAAGTTGCTCTCTGGAGGAACTGCAAGAAGTTTTCCTGAACAGAAGACTCTGAGATGGAAAGACAGAGCTCCTGACCCAGTGGACGGTTAAGACAGCTGCGCCGGAGCCGGGCCAGCTCCTCACGGATTTGGCGGTTCAGCAGCCCGTAGAAGAAAGGATTAATGGCAAAGGAGGAGTAGGCAATCCAGGTGACCACCATCTCCCCGTGCCCACCACCCACAGTGCCAACAGTGACAGAGGAGTGCAAGTGGAAAGCAAAGAAAGGCAGCCAGCAGCACAAGAACTGTCCCACAATGAGGACCAAGGTGAGGATGGCCTTGTTGCTTCCCAGAAGGCGATCTGGGATCAGCCTGGGCAGCATCAGGATCCTGGCAGTGAGGATGGTCACTTGGCTGGCAATGGAGTCACATCGGTGTCTGGGTGCAACTGCCTGTGCTGGCACAGGCGCCTGCTGCAGGGACGCAGTCCGGGCCACGCGGTAGATGCTGGAGTAGACAGCAAGGATAATGATGGTGGGCAGAATAAAGCAGGTGATGCTGAAGAGGATCACAAAAACCTTCTTGTGGGCCCCGGGGCTCCAGTAGACTGTGCAGCGGCTGGCGCTGGTGGCCCCGTTGCCGTGAGGCCACGCCACCAGTGCCAAGACAGTGATGAGAACAGACTTGACCCAAATGAAAATCACTCCAGCCACCGCCAGCCTGATGGTCATCTTGACCTCATACCTCAAGGGGTGGACGATGTAGTAGTACCGCTCCACACTGATGATAGAGATGGTGAGAATGGAGGCACTGATGAAGCAGATATTCAGGAATATCACGGCCTTGCACTCAGCAATGCTGTAGATCACCCTGTTGAAGCAGGAGGAGCTGGAGATGATCCCCAGGGGCATGAGGAAAATGGCTGAGAGGAGATTGACCACACAGAGGTGGCAGACGAAGATGAACTTCCTGAAAAGGGGCGTTTTGAGGATGATGACCATCACCACGATGTTGGCCACCAGGGCAGTGAGGGTGAGCAGGATCATGCAGAAGAGGCCCACCACCTCCTGGGCAATGGAGTGCTCGGGGACAGAGAGCAGCTCTAGGCTGTCCGTGGTGTTTGACCCCGTCCGGCTCGCCATCCCCCTCCAGGGCTAAGCCAGCAGCTCCGGTGCCTGGGCAGCAAGGGCTCTTCTCCTGTGTCCCAGAGAGGGTAACCCCACCACAACCATGGCTGCTACCTTCTCCTTGCCTGTTGGGATCGGGAGCAGGGTGTGCAGGGAAAGAACCAAAATGAAGAAGAGCCACAGAGAAACACAGAGACAGCCAGCACACTTCCAAGGGGCTGGAGGAGGGAGAGGTAGCCACTGAAGTCATAACACCCTGGCTGTCCCAGAGCTGTCACCCAGGCTGTCCCCAGCCTGGCCAGGGAAAGCATTGCTAGGACCTGTGGGCACCCATGCCAGGCTGACAACCCGTCCCCCTCTCCAATGGCACCAGTATGTCCCATGGAGGGACAGCACAACTTGCCTCTCCCAACCCTCTTGCTCTGGCCACAGGGGACCCCGGGGTGGGTGGGATTCAGCGCACCTTTGCTCCTGGGGAGATGGGTGATGCTCCTCTCCTCACTGGGGTCCCCCTTGCTGGTGTCGCTCCCGCAGCAGAACCGGGGCTGCCGGCCCTGTGTGAGGCCACGCTCCCCCTTCCCCGCTCCCGTCACCCGCTCGTCATCCTGTTTGCCTGCAGCCCGCCAGCTGCGGATGGCACCAGCTGTCACTCCCGGCGCTGCCTGCACTGCCTGCACCCGTGGCAGTCCCACGGGGACAGCTGCTGGGTCCTAGCAGCCGGCGGGGACTGAGGAAGGGGGGACCGGGGTCCCTGAGCCCTGTGCCCCCCCAGAATGGCCACCCGCTGCACCAGGCCTGGGGCTTCCATAGGAACAGCTCAGCCCTCAGGTCCCTGGGGCTCAAGGGACAGAGCTACAGGCAGGTCTGCAGCAAACTGTCTCCACTGGCACATGGATGCTCACGGGGCATTGGGGTAACACAGCTGGGAGTCACCCTTCCCTGGCAGCCTGAGCACCCGGACATGTGCTCAAGGGGCACACGTGGGCGCAGAGAAGGGCTTGGCATGGGTGCCAGGCTGGGGCAGGACAGCAGGCATGGCATGAGGCATGGCACTAGAGGGAGGGCAGACACTCACCCTCAGGATGGATGGACGAATTCCTCCATGCCCAGGCAGGGCAGCAGATCTTGCTCATCCTCTGTAGCTCGGATGCCACGGGGTGGGCATGAGCCACGTGCCTTGCTAAGGTGACAAGAGCAGCTGACTCTCAAAGACACCAGCTTTCATCTGAAGGCTTCAGCCCCTCCAGAGGCACCCGCGCCATCCCTTCAGGGACCCACTGACACCCTTCCCTAGAGCACACCCACCTTCCCAGGCAGGAGAGCGAGAGCACCGCTCAGTACAAGGCACAGTGCTTTTATTCACAAAGCAAGCTCAGTCCCCATGCCAGCCTGTCCCTTGCCAAGCCCCAGGTGGGGTGGCCGGGGTGTCCAGATCACTGTGCTCTGGGCTGATGGGTGTCACAGGCCGGTGCTGGGCCAGGGCCGTGGTGCTCCCAGGCACCCTCAGAAGTGGAGCTGGACAAGGTAGCGGATCCGGCACTGGCTTTCCTGGTAGATGAGGTACTCGCTCTGGCTGAAGGAGGAGTCCTTGTAGGTGTGCATGGGGATGGGCTTGCCCTGGCACACCAGCACCTTCTTGCCATCCAGCAGCAGCTCCTCATCCTGTGCAGGATCTGGGCCAGAAGACACCCCACCACCACATCAAACCTGAGATGTGGCCTCTCTCCCCCCCTGCCCTGTGCCCACCACAGCCCCACAGCCGCCACACCCCTCCTGCCCCAGGCTCACCCGGCTCTGTCCGGCCACAGGCCAGGACACTGTCATAGCCAGCAGGTGGCTGGCACAGCGTGGGGTCATCGCAGGTGATGCGGTAGGGCTTGCCCAGAGCCACCTCCGCCAGGAACATGATGCCAACCTTCTTAGATGTATAGCCCACTGCCATGGGAGAAAGGGATGGGGATGATAGCACCATCCCTGGTGTTCCCATCTGGTTGTTCCCAGGCCACGCTGGGACACAGGGACCAGTTGCCATGGCAGGGAGGGGGCTTGGCATGCCCACAGCTGCCTGGCAGCAGGTATGCAAAGGCAGCCAGGCTCAGACAGACCCTGTGGGCATCATGAGCAGCCCTGCCCATCCCAGGATCCTCACCGTAGCAGGCTGATTTGCTGTTCTCAGAGGCGAAGTAGATGCCCTTGCCCACGCGCCCGCCCGAGTGGGGCATGATGCGCAGCCCACTCTTCAGGATGGCCGCCACCACCGCCACGTTGGTGCCATGCCAAAGCAAGCGCCGGTGCTCCAGGAGGTCATGGGCCTTGAAACGCTCATCCTGGAGAGATGCAGAGCTAAGAGCTGTCCTCAGAGGGAGACATGGGTGCCCAGGGGCAGAGTACTGCCACCCTCCTCCCCAGTCCAGCCCCAGTGCCTGGCTGGAGGGGCAGGAGACAGGGTGCCTGTTTGGCCCTGGCCAGCTGGGCTGAATCCCCTCCTGGATGGAGAAGCCTTAAAGCAATCCTGGGGTGCGATCATGGCTTCCCCAGTGTGATATGGGGAAAATCACCTCCTCCTCACCTCACCATCTCGGGCCACCTGCCAGATGTTGAGGATGCGGAGTTTGCACCCAGTCTGCGTCACGTAGGTTTGGATCAGCTGTCGAGGGGGAGGCAAAAAAGCTGTGTCACTCCAGGCAGCCATCCCAGCAATGCCCACGGTCCCACTGGGACAGTAGGAACCTTTGGGGTGCCCACAGGCCTGACATAATTGCTTCCCATTATGGGATGCTGTGGCACAAGCAGCACCTGGTATTCCCGGGAAGCCGGGTCCAGCAAGGAGAGCTGGCAGCAGAGCAGGGCATAATCCTGATCCAGTGGATGGGCGACTTCTTTCTCCTCCTCCTCCTCCTCCTCCTTCACTTTCTGTGCCTGCAGGCTCTGTGCCACCTCAATGTCAGCCAGCACCTGGCAGGGACAGAGTAGGGACATCCTCACCGTCAGTGCTGGGCACTGTGCCGGGGAACCAGGGCAAGCCCAGCCTCCTGCCAGCAGCTCCTGCTCCATCGGGAAGGGATGCCACCCACTATGTGCTCTGGCATCTCACCAACAGCATGTCCTTCTTGGCACGCAGCAGGTCAGGGGAGTCGATGGGGGGTGGCCGTGCCCGTCCAAAGTTGTGTGGGATGATGGTGTAGAAGCGTGAGGAGAGTTCCTCCAGGCGAGTGGCCTGGGGGGGCTGCTCCCTCAGCGCTGCCTCCAGCTCTTCCAGTGCCTCAAAGCCCCTCGCGATCTGCTGCTTGCTCAGCTTCCCCAGAGGCATCTTCTTCACATCTACAGGGGAGGACAAGGTGAACCCATCCACCCCACTCGCCCCACAGCTACTTCCAAGAACCTCCAGTATCACCGTGGGCAAGTGTGGGCAACCAGCATGGGATGTCCACAGTCCCATCAGGTGCCAGGATATCAGAGGGGATGCTCTAAAATCCATCAGCAGCTCTGCTCCATTCACTTCCCCGCCCCCCAACTGAGCCCACGCCACCCATCAACCCCTTGCCTCCTACCGATATTCATGGTCTGCATGGCATCCTTGAACATGTCACTGCTGAAGATGAGGGACACCAGGTCCTGCGTGGCTCTGTCCAAGGTGCAGGGCAGCACCCGCTGCTTGCAGACCTTGTCCCCATCCACGGCATCCACCTGCAGACACCCCACATCAGCTGCGAGCCTGCGAGAGGCTGTGGGAGCACGGCACCAGGGCTGCCCATCTCTGTGAGGAGAGCCTGCTCCTGAGGCAGCAGAGCAATGGGCAGGTGCTGCCTCCACTTTCCATGGCCGATGCCACCCAGAAGGCCATGTTTCTCATTCAGAATGCCCTCCCACTCCATTTTAACCCATTAGCCCCAAATCTCTGCCTGCAAGCTGTTTAAGCATGCACCCAGACTCCCCTCAAAACCCATCCCATCCTGCTGACCCTCTTGGATGTCCTGGTGTTCAGTGGGCCAGGAACACAATGAGGACCATCCCACCACAGTAACAGACTGGGTGCCCACAGTACTCACCCTGAGGGCAACCTCCACCTCCTGCCCTGGCTGCACCTCGATGAGCGTGTACTTCCCTGGCTGGGCAACGAAGTTCTCCCTTGTTGCCCAGCTGTTCTTGGTCTTCTCCCGAAACTTCTTCTCAAAGTCCTTCTTGGCAGCTTCCAGGGAGGCACAGGGCATGAGCTTGGACTGGCCCACCTCTCCCTGGCAGTGGACAGCAGTGGTCAGGACCTCCCCAGCATCCCTGCTCCACCAGCCCCATGCCAGTGGAAGCAGGACCAGCTCAGGAAGACAGCCCAGGACTCCTTGCTGGGCTGTCACACTCACATTCACTGCAGTGACAGGTGCCACATGCCCCAGCCAGGCTGACCATGTTGTGTGGGGCCAAGTCCTTGAAGCCCCCCCATAAAAGGGCTACAGCAGGACAGTTGGTTGCTTGCTTTGGGACCAGGGAAAAAGGATGGGGACCTCCAGGTTCACCCTCAGCTTTTGGGGTTCCGAAGGCAGGGTAGGGACAGCTGAGGTGTGGGGGATGAGCAGTGCCAGGGTGGACTCACCACGCGGCCCCAGCGGCTCCAGACACTGTAGGCACCATCACACTCAAGGAGCTGGATGATGTAGAATTTGTTGTTGTTGGCGCTGATGTTGGTCTGGTTCAGGGTGCAGTCATAGTCCTCATAGACCTACAGCAAGTGACATGGCCTGGGCTGGCACCTGGGCAGCATTTGGGGAAGGAGAGGGTGCAGAAATGTCCCAGTGGGAACACAGGGGGTTCTCCAAGGAAAACTGGGGCTGACCCTGTGTCAACAGGGCAGGGGCTGCTCCGGGACTCCTCCAACCCTCCCACCCACACCCTGCCATCCCTGCCCCTCTGGGTACCTCAGCCCTGCTCTCACCCGGGCGTCTGGTGCCGTGCTGAGGGGGCACAGCCCATCAATGGTGGCGGGGGGCTTCTCCTTGGGAGCAGTTTTCAGGGCTGCCAAGGTGGAGCTCCAGGTGTCATCCTCCTCTTCCCCTTTCGCTTTCTTTTCCCTGCTGTCTGGCTGCTTCGAGGAGGACGCCTGGCGCTTGGAAGCCATGACTGAGCCCACACCCCCTGCCGAAGGGTCAGCACAGCCTTAATCTCCCAGAAAAATCCTTGGAGACAGCAGAGGGAGACGTGAGAGATGCCGAGCTGCCCTTCCGGGAAAGTCCTGTGGGCTGGGCCTTGCATTCCCTGTGCCTTCAGCCTACAGCAGGGCTGGACGAGGGGATGGGACCTGTGCCCACAAACTGTCTCAGTCTTGTCCCTCTGTTTGGAGTGGGTGGAGGAGCCTCTCAGCACCCTTCAGCCCCTGAGGGACCCCAAAGTGGAAAGAGCCCAGTGACGCAGAGCCGAGGGGGAGCACAGGGGGGCTCAGCTGCTTGCACAGCAAAGTTGAGTCAGAAGAGCTGGAAGAGGGCAAGAGCCTGCCAGCCCCCACCTCCCCTCACTAGGAGCCCCCAATCCACAGGAGTGTGTCCCCAAGGCTCGCCCAGCTCTGTGCCCCCGAGGCCACGCAGGAGAGGAAACAATGCAACAACACCCCCCAAACATACAATGCCATCCCCCCAGTCCTTCTCAAGGGCTTTGATTTGGGCATGGGGGGGGCTTGGACAGCCCCTGTCTGCTATGCCCCCCACCAGTCCCAGCTGAAAGGGGGTGCTGGGGGCAGCAGTGGGGACAGAAGCACAGGCAGCAGCCGTGTCCTACCTGCTCGTGCTGCCCGGGGCTGCCTGCCGAGGAGCCGCCGAGAACCTTCAGGCCGCTCGGGCAGCCTGCCCAGAGGAGAAACTTTTTCCTTAGGCAGCAGCCACGGATGACAGCGGAAACAGCTGTCACGCCTCCGGGCAGCGCATGCACCCTGTGACAGGCCTGCCTGCTGCCTGGCTGCACTGCCTGCTGCTCTACTGCCTGTGCTGCCTGTCTGTCTGTATTGCCTGTCTGTCTGTCTGTCTGTACTGCCTGTACTGCCTGTACTGCCTGTACTGCCTGTACTGCCTGTACTGCCTGTACTGCCTGTGCTGCCTGCACTGCCTGTATTGCCTGTCTGCCTGTACTGCCTGTGCTGCCTGTGCTGCCTGTATTGTCTGTATTGCCTGTCTGCCTGTCTGCCTGTACTGCCTGCACTGCCTGTA
>VWZW01005384.1:651759-654757 GCA_013397115.1 Edolisoma coerulescens | reverse complement strand
CTGCCTGTACTGCCTGTACTGCCTGTCTGTCTGTACTGCCTGCTGCTACTGTTGCCTTTCCCTGGTCTTAAAACTAAGAGCCAGACACAGTTAAGGGAAAAAGGGTTTTTTACCTCAGTATTTATTTAAGGATCCTTAAAGGTGCACCACTTTGCCAGGGTGGAATGCGCTGAAATGCACCCACACGATAGGTCGCATATACAATTTATAGACCTTGCAAATTAGCATATCTATCAAAGGTTCCCCAATGAGAAGCTTAAATGAGTAGCACGATATCCTCCCATCCCGAGGAATTCTCCCCTGGATGGGCTTAACTTAGCTTACAGGATGTGTTCTAGAGAGGACTTTGGCTTCTCAGGATAGTGTAGGGCTTTCCAGCCTCTGGCTGTGAGGCCTCCAGGATGTTTGCTCTCCTGGCTTAACAGAATACTAAAACCATGCTAAGTTAATGGACTCAAGGAATTGCAAGTATGCATGCTAAAAGCACAGAGGATACATAAAAGCTATATAAAAGGGCATATAAAAGGTATATAAAAGAAAAGGCAAACAATCATCATGGCATCACTACTGCCTGCTCTGCCAAGCAGTCCCTGGATGAGGTGTGACCCTGACACCACCTTGCCCTCCAGGCAGCCCCACTCCGCCAGCCTCTGAGATGAAGAAAACTGACTTGAAAGGGTTAAAAATGGCACTGTTTTGTGTGTTAAATGTCTTTTCTTAGGTCCCAAGCAAACACTCAGGACTGAGGGTCAGATAGGGAGAAGGTCCTGACTGCACCCTGGGATTTGAATGTGGTTTGAAGGGTTCTCAGCAACCTCTGCCTGCTCCTGCGGGTCCTGGCAGGAGTAGTTGTGCAGGAGTGGGGACTGATGCTGGTGTCATGCGAAGGGTGCAGAGCTGCCCTTTGCGCTGGGAACATGGAGAGGACAATGTTGCTGGGGCCAAAGTCTTGGTGGCTTTGTAGCTCCTGGGCTTGGCCACGTGAGCCCAAGCAGTGCAGGCGGGGGTACAGCCCCGTGTCCTCCCTTGGGGGCAGAAGTGATGCAGTTTTACTGAGGCAGGTGCTCCCCAAAGGGATGGCAGGCCAGCACAGCTATTTAGCTATTGACAGGCTGGAGGAGCTGAGAAGACTCCGGGGGAAACTTAGAGCCCCTTCCGGTGCCTAAAGGGGCTCCAAGTCGGCCAGAGAGAGACTTTGGATGGGGCACGTAGTGATAGGACAAGGGATAATGGCTTTAAACTGACAGCAGTTTTAGATTGGTCATAAGGAAGAAATGCCCTGTGGCGAGGCACTGGCACAGGTTTCACAGAGCGGTTGCGGCTGCCCCATCCCTGGCAGTGTCCAGGGTCAAGCTGGACGGGGGTCTGAGCATGCCGGTCCCATAAGCGGGGCAGCCCGGGCCGCAGGATCCTTAATGGCGACAAGCCCCCTGAACTACATCTCCCGGCGTACCCCGCGGCTCGCGGCCGCTGCGCCTGCGCCCCGCTTGGAAGCTTCCAGTCGGCGCGCGAGGTGGCTGCTGGGTAGAAGACGGGCGGTCCCCTCGGCGCCATTTTGTGGCGAGGTAGTGAGAAGGGTTGTGCGGGTGCGCTCGGCGTGTGGTGCCGGACAGTGGTGTGCCGGGTGCCTGCGGATCCTGGGCGGCGGCATGGGCTCGGACAAGCGGTGAGTGGCGGCGGGAGGGCGAGGGGAGACGGGAGGAGGCGGGCAGTGGTGGGGGTCGCGGCGGGCGCTTCACGCTCTGAGCCCGGCCCGCTGTGCCCCGCAGGGTGAGCAGGACGGAGCGGAGCGGCCGCTATGGCTCCATCGTGGAGAGGGAGGACCGCGACGAGCGGGAGTCCCGCAGCCGGCGGAGGGATGACTACAAGAGGTCCAGTGAGGAGCGCCGTGGTGACCGCTACGATGACTATCGCGACTATGATAGCCGAGACTACGACAGCCGAGACTACGACAGCCGCGATAGCCGAGACTGCCGCGACTACGACAGCCGGGACTACGACAGTCGAGACAGCCGGGTCTGCCGGGACTACGACAGTCGCGACAGCCGCGATTGCCGAGACTACGATAGCCGAGATTGCCGCGACTACGACAGCCGGGACAGCCGGGACTACGATTGCCGGGACTACGATAGTCGGGATTGCCGGGACTACGACAGTCGCGATAGCCGAGACTATGACAGAGACTACGACAGCCGCGATTACGATAGCCCCGAGGTGAGCGGAGCGGGGTCGGGGGGTCGGGGCCGGCACTGCTGGGTCTGCGGGGCGGAGGGCACCGGGAGCGGGTTTGGTCGTGGAGCGCTGCCCGAGGCCACGGGGAGCAGCCCCGGGCAGCGGCCGGTGTCTGTGTCGCCGTCCGTTCGTGTGGCACTGTGGGGACACGCTGCAGGGAATCGCGGTGGCTAATCCTGGGCGCTGGCTTCCAGAGGGAGCGGGAGCGCAGGAACAGCGACAAATCAGAGGACGGATACCATTCCGATGGCGACTACGGAGAGCACGACTACAGGAACGATATTAACGATGAAAAAGAAAGCAAGACCATCATGTTGCGTGGGCTCCCCATCACAGTTACGGAGAACGATGTGAGTAGCCGGGCAGGGCCGTGCCTGCCTTGCCCCCGGGCAGGGCCGTGCCGGAGCGGCTGCTGCCATTTTGTTGAGCGCTGCATCATGGTGGCCCCTCTCCAGCGCTGTCGCGCTGCCATTTTGAGTCCTGAAAGCATTTAAACTCTCAGTGTTAAGTAACAGAGGTCAGTTCAATGTTAACCAGTCCCTTTCAAACGGAGCAACCCGTGAATACTCGTTTTTTCACGCATGTTTGGATGCTCTAAGAGTGGTTTTAAACTACCTGCTCTTTGCTGCTTTTCGGTATGGGAGGGAAGAGGCAGATTTTTTTTGCTGCTTCTTCCCATTGCTGGGAGAGGGGAGGGGGACGGAGACAAAGAGATGGCACTCACCAGTTTTTCTGGTCTTTATCGAAGCCAGAACTTGTGACCGAT
>VWZW01005384.1:619259-649259 GCA_013397115.1 Edolisoma coerulescens | reverse complement strand
GGTATTAACTCTGAAAGAGAATTGTCAGTTCTTGGCAGTAATCTGTTACCCTAGTTAAAGAGGGGGAACTGGCTCTTCTAGAGGAAAAAGCATGTTCATTTCAATTGAATTAGGCAGAGAGTGAGTTCTCACATCTGTTAGGCTCTGTATTTTGGCTCTTTTGTTACTATGACTTGATAAGGAGCCAAAATGCAGTAAGAATTCTCTGGTTTGTTTTCCCATGAGATTTTCCTGTAGCAGTGCAAACAGTTACTCTTGCTTTGGCTGCTTTTTTGAGTATTCATAACCTGTTTTAACAACAGAACTTAAAAATACTCTCAGAGTGAGCAGTGTGCGTCAAATCATTGGTTTTTCTTGCACCTGAATATTTGATGCAGCCATCCCGTGACAGCATGATGGCTGTTTTTCTGCTCTGTTCGTGTTATAATAAAGAAATGGCACCATAGTGGATTCATGGCAGTTCCAGCAGATGGAAGTTGTCATATGCCTTGTGCTGGAATAGTGTTTCATATGTCCCGTGCTATGGGTGATTTCCCCAGCCAGAGAGCAGCTTTTGAATTCTGTTTTCCTGATGGGCTGCTCAGTTAGGGCAAGTGGCTGCAGGGGAAAGACTTAATACCAAGAAATAAATGCTGAGCATATTTTCAGAAATTGATTGTTTTAATATATACAAAGCTGCACTGATGCATATTACTGAAATATATTCAAATTCACTCCATTAACCAGCCACCTTAGTAGTAGGGAAAACATAGCCTGTCCCCAGCAGCCGGGTTGCTGACTGTTAGATGACAGAATGATGTATTGCAACTATGCCAGCAGCCTTGTTTCTATGTGTGCACATCCAGTGAGTGCTGGGCCCTCCAACCCTCCCTCCTGCCGGTAGGAGCAATGGCTTTGCCCTATTTAGTTGTGCAGAATGTGAGAGCCTTACTCATGCTCCATGCTAGATCTGTGTCAGACCCTGTTATCAGAAAAGCCACTGGTCCTGACACTGTGATACCTCTGCAGAAAGCCAACCTGCTGTAAAAATGGTTCTGCCATTGCAGTGTCTGGGGTGTGGCCTCTAGTACGCACCTCCTCAGATGTGCTTCCACCTGTTTGACCAAAATATGTTGATAGCCATATTTTGAAAGGCCATTCTGCATACCCACACTTGGCAAAGCGTGAGGCTGAGAGTCAAGGCTTCTTAATAGCTGTAAATTCCTAACTCCTCTGAAGTCAGAGGACATGCTGAAAGCGTTATGAACTTTTCCTACCCCTGGAGAAGCTTCACGTGCAGTCTAGTTACTCATTTTGGAGAGCTCCTGCCTGAATGAAGAACACAAACCTCTTGTGCAGGCTTCCAATTGAACTGATGCAATAGTCAAATGAAACCACTCTTGAGTTATGTTTCAGTTAATGGCACTTGTAATCCAGCCTTCAAGAAGTCTAAGCAGGGTCCCTTTGGGAGGAATTACTGTATTTTCAAGGGGACATTTCTGAAGTGTGCTTGGAAGAGTAAATCCAAATGTGGTTAAAAGGTCTGGGGTGTTTGGAGTAGGGGACGAAGTGAAGCAGTCACCTAAGGACATGTTTAAAAAGTCGCTCAGTGCTATACCAGGAGTGAATAGAAATGTGGGGGCAAAGAGACTCCTAAAAATGTGTTAATCTGAACGCAGCAGATTAGGACTCTGTCTCCTTCGAGACACTTTCTGGTTCCATGTCAGCGTTAAGTGTTTGGCAGCTTTTTCAACACTCCCTGATTCCGTTTATCTTTGCTCCACATCCCATTCTCTTACTGCCCTCGTCCTCCTCTCTGCAGGATTGGATGGGCAGGGTGTAGGTGGCGGTGGTTGTCCTCCACATCCTCCCCATATGTTGTCCATTTAATTCAGGAGCACTGATTCCTCCGAAGGGTGCTCTACCATGGGAAAATGGACGTGTGTGTCTCGATACAGGAATAATTGAAACCATTTTTTTTGCAGAAAAAGCTGGTGATTCAAGGGAAGCAGATTGCAATGCACTACAGCAACCCAAGGCCTAAATTTGAGGACTGGCTCTGCAACAAGGTACAACACATGTTTTTATGGGAGAGTTTGTCTTGGCTCTAGAGCTCTCCGCTTGCTCAGTGGTTTAAAGAAAGTGACACCTGAATAAAACGTGTTCCTGCTCCCTATAAAGTTAAATTATTCTCCAGCATCCCTTCTAACATTGTGCTTTTTATAGTAGTCACTGTGCCTGGGATTGTAAGCTAAAGACCACACAGTTAATTAATTTGGGATGACTAGGGAGAAAGTAGCTGGGATGTTCTGAAAAGCAGCTGTGGTGCGAATAAGAGTGACTGTCAATGTTCTGGCTTATTCTGGCGGGTTTAGCTTTGTTGTGTTACTCTGTATGAATGTCTGGGTTTTTTTAGTATACAGCAAACGCAGCATTATTAAAATTATCCAAGTTCTTACTAGGCTTCTCTTGTTTGTCACAGTGCTGCCTTTACAACTTCAGAAGGAGGCTAAAATGCTTCCGCTGTGGAGCGGACAAATTCGGTATGTTACCATGATCTCTTTTATGATCAGTTTTGTGGGAAACTTTCTGGCCCATGTAGGAGCCAGAGTTCCATGTAGGTCCTAGACTGGCTTATGAAATGCTGCGCTTGAAGTGAATGAGCCATGTCCTGACTGAAATATTTTCTCTTCTTACAAAGATTCAGAACAGGAGGTACCACCTGGAGCAGCAGAAGCCGTTCAGTCTGTGGATTATTACTGTGATAGTAAGTGATCTTTGACTTTAGAATGAGAAATGTAAACATGGGTACTAAAAATCCTTCCTGTACCTCAGCCTGCCAGCTGAGGGACTTGAAATACTCTGCAAAGCCAAGCTAATGTCGTACTTTTTCTCCTCAGCCATCATTCTCCGAAACATTGCTCCTCACACGGTAGTGGAATCCATCATGACTGCCTTGTCTCCGTATGCATCTCTGGCAGTTAATAATATTCGTCTTATCAAAGACAAGCAGACTCAGCAGAACAGAGGCTTTGCATTTGTGCAGCTGTCTTCTGCCATGGTGAGGACCTGACTGGTGTTCTGGAGAGAAACAGCTGGTTAACCTCCTTCTCTCCCTCAGTATTTAGAGCCCTGAGCTGTCTGAAGGACTGGCCCTGTTCAAGGAGTGTTGGTGGACGCAGTGTGCAAAGCTGATGATAGGTAGCTGCAGTTTGAAAGAAGGTGGTGGGATGTTGGGAGCACATTGAAAAGCTATTTTTGTAGCAGAGTTCTGTTCTGGATTGCAGCTTAGCTTTGTGCTTGGATTGCAAAAATAATGGTGTGGGATCGTACTTGGTTGACAGATAGTAAGATCTGGGGCATACAGTGTGGGAGCAGGTGCATGGAATTAGGCTTCTTCCACTTTGAGAAGAGAGAAGGAGGCAGATGTTGGTCTTCTAAGCATCCAGTGGGAGGGTGTAGGGACAGCAGAATCGTATTCTCAGGAATACATAAGAATGGGACAATAGGCAACAGCCATAAACTGAAATACAGGAAATTGCAGTGAGGTACAAGAAAAGCCTCCTAAGTTTCAGGGAGGCCATATGCTGGCATGGGGTCCCTGAAGGGCAGTGAATCTCTATTCCTGGAGGTGGATGTGACACTGAGGGATGTGGTGTAGTGGTGGACTTGGCAATGCTGGGTTAAGGTTGGACTTGATTTTAAAGGTCGTTCCCAACCTAAATGGTTCAGTGAGTCTGTACATCAGACTCGAGCAGCAGTGTGATCTGTTTGGACCTGCTTTAGTCAGAGGAAAGCAGATGGTTGGATTACAACAGGTGCCTGATCTCAGTTTTTGCTGGTGTCCCATTTGGAGTAATTTGGATCTTGATAAAGCTAAGATTTTGGAACATATTTAATGCTTAGTGACCCAGGGAAACTCTCAGTATTTTCACGTGAGCTGTTAGGGGTCTCACTGGGCTCTTCTGCATGTGTGTAATGTGAGGAGATGGAGGTGTTTTTGCATCTTTAGCTTTTTTCAGTGGCTCTACGTGAAAAGGTGGAGTTTGGGGAACTTCTGCATCCCCCTCAGTAAACTGCCTTTCATAATAATGAGTATTTTTTGTTGTAGGATGCTTCTCAACTGCTACAGATTTTACAAAGTCTTCAGCCACCGTTAAAAATTGATGGCAAAACAATTGGTGTTGACTTTGCAAAGAGTGCCAGAAAGTGAGTTGTGATAGCAGTCAATTGCATTTTTGGTTTTTGCTTTTTTTATTCACACACCCACCCCTTCCCTTTATATTGGATGGTTTCTTCTTGTCACCCAGGCTTTTATTAAGCTTATTCTAACTCCAAAGTTTTGCTTCCCTTAAATCATTCATGTTGCATGCATCCTGCTCTTCACTGTATATGAAGAGAGGGAAAGCAGTGTTCCCCACACCCCTATTTCCAGTCCTCTGAAGATAACACTGTCACTGCTTGTGTGCACAGCACATTTGTTTCCTTGGAGACCTCCTGACTTGTTACTGACTCCACAGCAGTGAACCTGAAGTTCCTTTACTTGCCAAGCAGTGTTTTGGCTCATTCATTACATCACAAATCTTTTATAACTGCCAAGAAATCGGTGTGTGAGGGCAGACTCCACCTCCTTGCATAGGGAGACACTTCAGAAGAAAGAAGTACTTACTCAGGTGCCTGATTTTTGTGCTTGCAGAGACCTGCTTCTCCCAGATGGTAACAGAGTCAGCGCCTTCTCTGTGGCAAGCACAGCCATTGCTGCAGCTCAGTGGTCATCCACTCAGGTAGGATTTGGAGACTGTTCCCCATAGTCCTGCTTTCCTGAAAATGAAAATGCAGACCATGTAATTGCCCTGCTGACCACTTGGTTGGTTGAACTGTTTAATGGAAGATCCAGCCATGACACATCTGCTGCACAATCAGTTTGGAGCCTAGGCAGTGGGGTGCATGAATTCTTTAATAAAGTAGTTTACCTGACAAAAATTACTTTCTTGAATTTCAGCCACAGACTGGAGAGGGCAGCACCCTTGACTACAGCTACCTCCAGTCAGGACAGGATGGATACTCGCAGTATGCTCAGGTTAGTAGTAGAGATCATGCTCTAACCAGTAGGTTGTCATAATTTGGGTATGCAAATTACTCACCTTGTGTTGTCATTCATTTCCCTTTGCAGTATTCCCAGGATTATCAGCAGTACTACCAAAATCAAGGAGGAGTGTTGGACACAGACACAGCTACCATATCAGGTAGTGCTTCCAGCATCTGAGAAGTGGTTGTTTGTAATGATAATTTTGCAGTAGTATTTTGCCTCAGCCTTTATGTTATTTTGCTGTGTAAAAGAAGACTTGGCTCATTTTGCTCTCAGGATGTCTGAATGAGAATGCATTACTAGAGAACTAGAACAGATTTGTTGAAGTGGAACCTCTCGTGCAAGATGAGAGAGAAGCCTCGGTTTCAGACTACTGACAAATGCCTTGAAGTTATGAGAGCAGTGTAAGCAGCTCTAGCAGATGTTCAGCACTAACAGCTGTAGAGGCCAGGAATTGCTGACTTTGGGAGCAGAATATTTCCTACTGAAAAGGAAACTATTCCTTGTCTGGGTAGAAGATACCCACTGTGTATCTATCTCCTTTTGAACGTTTATTGCCTTGTTTGGCTGCTGGAGCTGGAATTAGTAGCTGAGACTATAAACAAAGTAATTTTAGCCCTAGGATGCAGTACTGTTCTACAAATTAGTTGGCTTATGCATTGCTATTCTCTTTTGGCAGGAGCTCCGGTCACTACCACCACAGCTGCAGTTGTGTCCCAGAGTCCTCAGCTGTATAATCAGCAGACAAACTCACCTGACTCTCCGGTAATTACAGCACTGATGAGTCCTTGCTTTCAAAGCCTGGGATATGTGGCTTAGCTATAGCTTTTGCTTTTAAAGTGGGTGGTACAGCAAAGCTTCTGAGTCCATGGGTTGGTCATAAGTCACCTGCCGCTTCTTCTCTGTGGTGGTTTTGTTCTTTGCTGAAGGTGAGTGCCAAGCGTGCTGGTGAGGAGGAGTTAGCTGTCGATCGTGTGGGGTGCGCTGCTCACGCCTTGGCTCGCTGTCCTTGTTTTCTTGGTGACAGATTTTCTAATTGAGGTTTGTGGTTTGGGTTTTTTCAGACACAATCAGCACCACCTACCACTAGCACGCAGGCACAGGCGGCTCCTCCGACTGGCGTGGTGCCTGGAACCAAGTACGGTAAGTGCTCGGGAGCTGCTCTTGGGGACAGGTTTTTGTCACTGTAGCGAGAGAGACTCGGCTTTGGCTGAGTGCTCCATCACCGTGTCATGGTGAAGCTGCCCCAGGAGAGCCTTGGCTGCACGGGTGATTAAGAGCCCTTTACAGACGTGTCTGCCGTCGTGGCTGCTGTAATCTCCGAGTTTTACCTGAAATGTAGAAAGATACCTGTCTGAATTCGTCTGGAACGACCATGTCCCACACTTTAATTTTTTTACAGCTGTCCCTGATACTTCCACCTACCAATATGATGAATCTTCAGGATATTATTATGATCCTATAACAGGGCTCTACTATGATCCCAATTCCCAGGTAAACACAAGTTCTTCCCACATGTCTTAACTGTTAAGGTCCATTAGTTCCTTATCTCTCATCATACGAGTGACAATTTGAAGTGCACGACATACCGAATGTTGCGGATAACTCGGCACTGTGCGTAGGGCTGGGACTTGATTTCCCTCCGGTGTTGCCCTGCATTTTTCTCTCCTTTTCCTTAATTTTCCTCCACGTTTGGCCCAAATAGGATTAGCACTTGTCACAGCCACTGTAACTGAGCTATTTCGTTGCGGAGTGCCCAGCAAAGTGCACCCAGCTCTGGGCTCTGGTGGGTCGTCTCTTGGGAGAAGCAAAAGATTCTCCATAGTGGTGTCGGGCAGAACCGCCTGTGTTTGGGGACAGAGGCTTCAGCCACTTCCTGCCTTTCGACTCCTCTGTGGAGTCTGCAAAACTTGTTTGGACTCTACAAAACGCCTTCCCGTGTGGTGCAGTAGTGTGAATCAGCTTGCTTGGGTTCTCCCGTGGACACTGAGCTCGTGTGAGGTGTTTAACTGTCTGCCTCTCCTTCCCTCTGGCAGTATTACTACAATGCCTTAACCCAGCAGTACCTGTACTGGGATGGCGAAAAGGAGACCTACATGCCTGCAGCAGAAGGTGTCACGTACCAACAGACAGCTACCACAACCACCACCAAAGAAGTGAAAGAGAAGAAAGAGAAGCCTAAAAGTAAAACAGCCCAACAGGTAAAAGACAGAATGGGATCATAACTGGGATAAAGTCTTCTCTGTGGAATGGGGTAATACTTCTCCTTTTTCATGACAAAGGAAATCCTAGGTTATTCAGTGGGGTGCATGCCTTCAATTTGCAGGCATTATGGGGGGCTGAGGAGAGGTGGAGTTGGCAAGGCTTCAGTGCAGAAATAAGCTCTGCATAGGAGGAGTGCTTATGGAATCCTGCCAGGATCAGTGGGAGTATAAGTGAGCCGTCACTTAGAGGATTAGCTTGATAAGAAGGTTTTGTACAGTAAAAGCAGCAAGCTGTGTTATCTTTGAACACTGTATACAGGGAAACAGCTGCACTACATCCAGTGTCCCGTGGTTTAAAAATAAAAGGTAGTGGGTTGACTTGTTCTGAAACTGCATGTGAGATTGAATGTGTGTCATAAGAGATTGATAGCTTTGAGAGGAGCTGTGTGAGCAAACCACTCTGCATTTCAGATTGCTAAAGACATGGAGCGCTGGGCAAAGAGCTTGAACAAGCAGAAGGAGAACTTCAAGAATAGCTTCCAGCCACTGAGTACCAGGGAGGAGGAGCGGAAGGAGTCGGCAGCTGCAGATGCAGGCTTTGCCCTCTTTGAGAAAAAGGTGAAGGTGCTGACAGTGGTGTGGGGTGGGGGAGTCAAATGTCAGAGAGCTCCGTGCTCATGGGATTCTTGTCTCATCCAGGGAGCTCTGTCTGAGCGACAGCAGATCTTGCCAGAGGTGTTGAAAAACGGGGATGATGAAAATCCACTAAAGGTGAGTATGGTAGAGGAGCTCTAGCCAGTACTTGCTTTCCAACCTGGATTTCCATGGCATCACCTGTAAAAAGTGGTACTGGTGGTTGCAGTGGTGTGGTGCAAGCGCAGTAGGCTGGGTGACTCAGATACACTGAGGACAGCTGTGATTCTTTGTAGCCTCAGGCTCAGTTGGGGTTTTGAGGTTTCTACATAGGCTGTACTTAAAAGTATTGTGTGGCTAGTGGGAACTCTTGCAGCCACTGTGGTATGTATTTCTTTTTTGAGTCGCAGTACTATAAAAGTGTGGGCCCCGTACTTAATAGAACAGGGACCCTTGCCACAGAGGTGGCAGAGAAGGCTGAAATACTGAACACCTTTGTTTTAGTCTTCACTGCCAAGGCCAGCCCTTAGGAATCCCTGACCCAGGGGAACATGAGAAAAAGAACTGGTACTTTTTTTACACTGGTGAGGGTTACTGAGCACCGGGAAGGTTTCCTAGAGAGACTGTGGAGTCTCCTTGTCTGGAGATACTCAGAGGTCATCAGGACACAGTCCTGAGCAGTACGTGCTAGGGGGGGACCCTGTTTAAGCAGGGAGGTTGGACTGGATGACCTCCAGTGGTCCCATCCAACCTCAAGCATTCTGTGATTTCATCCTTAGTGTAGTGGGAGCATGGTGTTCTTCCTGTGACACACATCTGCAGCCTGTGTTCCCTCTTTGTGCTCTCTGAACTGTGGTGGCACTGTTGCACTCTTCTTCATGCTGTCTTCCCTTTCCAGCGTGGCCTTGTGGCTGCCTACAGTGGTGACAGCGATAACGATGAGGACTTACTGGAAAGAATGGAGAATGAGGAGGAGAAGCTGACTGACTGGAAGAAGATGGCTTGTCTGCTGTGTAGAAGGCAGTTCCCAAACAAAGATGCTCTGATACGGCACCAGCAGCTGTCCGACTTGCACAAGGTAGTTACACTGTGTGGTGAGGAAAATACTTGGTTGCTATAAATCAGTGTGTAAACCAAAGTCACGAGGCATGTTGCTGTATGGAAAACTATTTCTCTTAAAGTGAAAATCTGCAAGTGGATTGTTGCTCTCCCAAAATTCAGCTGCTTCATTTAAGAAGAGCTGTTGTGCATTTCATGTTAAAGGGAATCTCTCTCCTTGTTTCAGCAAAACATGGATATCTATAGGAGATCAAAGCTTTCCGAGCAGGAACTTGAAGCCTTGGAGCTGCGTGAGAGAGAGGTCAGTGTTGAGATGAGCAGATGAGTAGCTAATGGAAAACCTGCACAGGTGATCCGTTGAGCTCTCCTTATCCTGACACTCGTCACTCGAGATAATCCTTGTAAGCCAACCCCTTTTCCAGTCAGGGTTCAGAGCTGCCCTGTTACATGGAGAGAAGTGTCCCGTATCCCACAGCTATGGCTTAGCAGGGAAGGCTCCTTCCACCTCTAGCTCAGGGCTGCCAGACTGGGACCAGAAACCTGCAAGTCTCTTCCTGCCCCAGTGCTGGTTCAGATGGTGCTCCAGGGACTTGGGTCTGTCTGGGGCTCTGCTCTTGGTGGTGGTAGTATTAGTGGGCTGCAGTCTACAGCATTCTGTAGTAGCAGGTGTTTATCTGACTCCCAGAGCTCAAAGATGAACAAAAGTGTCTTGAATTCCGTGCTAACTGTAGTTGCTTTGTGCAGATGAAATACAGAGACAGAGCAGCTGAGAGGCGGGAAAAGTACGGCATCCCCGAGCCCCCGGAGCCCAAGCGCAAGAAGGTCTACGATGCAGGCACAGTGTACGTGTCTGAAAGCTCCTCAGCAACTGCACCATGAGCAGTGTGGGGAACTTGTTAACTCAGCTCTTCTTCCTGCAGGAATTACGAGCAGCCCACCAAAGATGGCCTTGACAACAGTAATATAGGGAACAAGATGCTGCAGGCCATGGGCTGGAGGGAAGGTTCGGGCTTGGGAAGAAAATGTCAGGGCATCACAGCACCCATTGAGGTAAGTCAAGAGGGCTGTCTCCTTGGGGAGGTTTGGTGCCTTTGTTTTTTTCCTTTTTAACCAGAAGCCCTTGCTGCTGAAGAGCTCTGAAGGAATAAACTGCCAGCTACAGCGAAGCTGCCTCTGTTTATGTTGGCTCCTGCTCATGTTTGTCCCATCGGATGCTGAGGCAGAGGCGGGGCTGTGCCTTCCTCCCTTTGGCACTTGACTCCTGCCCTCCCTCCAGTCATTGCCTTTCCTGGCCTTGCCTGTGCTCCAGGTTGTGCTGTGCAGTTGCAGTGGGGTCAGAGTAGCATGAAGCCAGTGAGGATGGGGTGTTAGGTATACTCCAGTCTCTTGGTGTCCGTGGTGGTATTTATGGCTGTGGGAATCCCCAGGGAAGCCCGGGAGGCTGGCTGGGTTGATAGGATTTTTGGTGGTGCCCTTGTGGTGGTCTGGCCACTCGCTGCAGAGCTGAAGTGTGTCTCTCTTGCCTTGCAGGCCCAAGTACGAATGAGAGGAGCTGGCTTGGGAGCCAAGGGCAGCTCCTACGGTGTCTCCACGGCGGATTCGTACAAAGATGCGGTGCGGAAAGCCATGTTCGCTCGCTTCACGGAGATGGAGTAACCCCTCTGGCCTGCCAAGCACTTCCTTGTTAGCGAGAACTGACTGTTAAACTCTGTAGCCTTGGTGACCTGGCTATATCCTGGTTTTGTTTTAGAGTTGACCATTTCATTCCCTTGGACGTTTTTCCCTGCTCAGCATGTAACAAACACTTCCATGAGCAGATCGTTTGAACTGACCCAATTTTGTGCTGGAGAGCTCCTGGTTAGACCAAAGGGGATGGCTGATCTTTGTATGGTCATGTATATAGTGTAATGTATTCTGTGTTTTAGCGTGTTGTCCAGGTGCTGCTCCTGCCCTCTGGAGCAGCAGCAGGACCTGTTAGCTGTGCTTACAAACTGTCTCTGCTCTCCTTTTGTTGTATTGTCTGTCTGGGTTTTTTTGGAGAATTTTCCTGTACATTTTGTATGATACATCTTTGTATAGACTTTTTGAAGACTTTGATTCTAGATGCCAGTTTGGCTCATTTCCAAATGAAATACATCCAAAAATTATCCTATTTCTGTTTCTCGGTGGGTGAATGAAGAATTAAGTTGCCAATGCTACTTGTCCTTTCTGTCATTCTGCTTCTTCCTTGATGGAGGAGTCTCTGTTCCATGCAGCTCTCCACTTGCCTCCCTCCTCCATCCCTGTGCTGTGCCTTGTTCTCAGCGTCTTTCTCAGCTCCAGCATGGACGGTGCTGGTGGAGCATCAGATCTCTCTGTAGCCCTTCTTGCCATTGCTGTAGGAGCAGAAGACCAGCAGCAGTGTCTGCCCCTGCCCAGGACCCTCTGGGTGTTACGTGCTGGTCCTGTGGTGGGCAGGGGGCTGGCAGGGAGGGGGGGGATGATATGTGTGGCACCTCTGGGAAGGTTCGTGTGCTCCACCTCAGCTTCTGGCCCACCTCGATGCTGTGGGGAGCTGCTGCTGCAGGCTGGGTGGTGGGAGGATGAGGTTCCCCAGAGCTGTCTGCAGCTGTCCTGTTCTGCTTTTCTGTTCTCTGCCTGTGCTGTGCCTTGTTCACATCCCGAAAGCCAAGAGGGGCAGAGCGGGTCTCAGCCTTGAGCTCTGCCTTTGCTGGTGGTGTTGGCTGTCTTGCTCAGCGTCCACACAAAGCTGAACCAGCAGTGGGCTGTCCTGCTGCCCAGGTGGGCATAAGAAGGGGTAGGATGAAGCAGGAGCAGCTTCACCACTCGTGCTTAGGGCAAAGCCCTTCTGGGGGTCGAGGCCAGCATCCTGTGTCTGCTTTTTGGAGTGGGTGAATCCTGCTTTGCCGGCTGCTGCAGCTGCCCTATTGCACGGTTGAGGGGTGCCTGGCTTGGGGTTAGCCAAGGTGGGGAATCCCCCCTCGTCTGCCTCGGGACCGGGACTGCCGGGCTTGGGCTCTCTGCCAGTCCCCGGGCCGTTCCACCAGGTGGCAGGCATGGCCCAGCTGTGACAGCCTGCGGAGTATTTCTGTCTGCAGGGCTGCCGAGCGTCGCCGGGGCTCCCGGGCTTCGTCCTAGCGTGTGACATTCCCTCTTCGGCTCCACAGAGGAAGCCGAGTGGCTTGAAACAACCTAAAAGTGCCAGCTCCCTGCCCCAGCTTCCCCCGAGGGTGATGGTGGGGAAGGCGGGCCTGGTGCACTGCGACGGGGCCCCGTGTGCCTGTGGCAGCCTCCCCCTGCTCCCCTCCCCGTGTGTCCCGGCTGGCGACACAGCGAAGTGCTTTGCTGCTCTGGGCTGTAAATGGGGGGGGGTCTGTTTCCCAGCAGGTGGGTTCGATGGATCGATAAAGTGCATTTGTGTAGCTCAGCTTCTTTCCAGCTCATCGATCCCTGTCCCAGCGCACCCTCCTGATGAGGGGTGATGCCGCGGGCACGGGGGGAGGGCCTGCAGTGGGCACAGCACAGTTCTCCTGTCAGGTTCACTCCGTCCTTGCTGCAGCAAAGTGCTGCTCCAGTGCCGGGAGCTGAGCCAGCCCCAGCTGGTATCTCCCGCAGAGCAGTTGCAGTGGGGAGCCAGCAGCGTGCCACGGGGGCACAGGGAGCTGCTCGTGGGGATAACAGCAGGAACGGGGTGCCCGAAGCAGGGTCCCTTCCTGGGGCAAGGCTTTAATGGGGTCCTGGGCTTGCAGCCACCCCCTCTTGGTTAGATGGGTTAAAGCCCCCCTTCCTGGGTTAAGGCACTGCAGCTGGATGCCCAGGGAACAGGAGAAGCTGGGGGGGATTGCATGCAGCCCCTCCACTCCCAGGCATGTCCCCGAACCCCACGCCAGGCGCTGGAGCTGGGCATGGAGGCACCGCCGCCTGCCAGCACCCGCGCCTCCAATTTAGGCAGCGCAGCGCGGCTGTTCGTGACTGAATGCACCGTGGCCCACAGCCTTCAGAGGGACATGGTGTCCCTGCCTCCCTGGAGACCGACCTCTGTGGGGGCGGGAGGAGAAGCCGTGGGATGGGGCCAGCCCCAGAAGTGTGCAGTGACGAGGCAGGATCCCCCTCGGAGCAAGGGGGGGGGGAGCTGCCTTGGGTACGGCTTCCAGGGCTGCCAGTGCACCAATCCCACTGTGGCTGAGCCTGGTCCAGGGTTCCCCAAAAAACGTGCCGGGCCACGGTCAAAATGCTGGGGGGCTGAAGCTGGTCCCAGCAGGAATGCAGAGGGACACAGCACACTGGAGAGAGGCTTGTGTAGCCAGGCAGTGGCAGGAGGAGATGCAGAGCAGTCCCTGGATGGGCAGAGCTTTGCTGCACTCCTGTGCTTCGGTTTCCCCGTTGCTGAGCAGCTGTAAGGTCTCTCTGTGGCTGACAATGGAAAAGTAAAGGCACTGAGCCACAGAGCACGTGGAAACCCCAGGCTCGGGGTGAAGGGGGGACCCCCAAAGGGGTACCCTGTGCCTTTTGCCTTGGGCAATAGGTATATGAGAGCAGGACTGCAGCCAGGGTCTTTCTGGGCACAGGGCAGCTGCAGGATGACTTCTATGGCTTTGGCTCCCACAGGACTGCAGCTCCTTCCAGCACCTGCAATATACAGAATCTAAGGCCCCTGTTGGTGTAGTTTTAAAGTTTGGGATTTTTCTGGCTGGCTTTCAGCATTATTAATATTAAAACTCCCAAGCCTGCTATGCCCTGGCTTTCCAGGAGGCCTTTGGAGAATAGAGGTGAGGAAACCAGCCAAATCATCAGTGTGAACAGCTTTCCTCCTGAGTATTCCTTAATTGCTGGAGTTACCAACCCGTGGCGGAGCTCAGCACTCTGCACGGCCAGCCCCAGGCCTGCCTTGCTCTCTTGCACGGTCACTGAAATGCTGCTGGCAGGCAGGAACACATCTTTGTGCCACTGGTTGGGGCTGCCAGAGGCCCCAGGACTCTGTGTGGATTGGGTTGGCTTTCCTGCATTCCCCCTTCCAAAAAGCCTCCCGTGCCCAGCAGGACAGGCAGGGAGAGAGCTGTGACGTGGGACCACCTTGGCTGTGCACGTGCTGAGTGTCGGCCAAAGCCAGGCACCCACAGCTCCACGGGGTTTGTATCCTGATGCCAAAAGGGGATCTGAAGTGGGAGGTGGTGTTTGCTGCCGTGGGAGAGCCTGGGGCGGGGGGCACAGACACACATGGGGGAGGTCATGCACCTGTGTGTGCTCCTGCTCCCTCCAGTGCCTTTCCCCGCTCTGCTGTGGGGGATTTAACAAGGCTGCTTCCCCTTCTCCTCCCCACCATGTTGGTCCATCCTCTCCTGATCTGCTGAATGTATCCTAACTACTTTGGAATTGTCCTGGAACGGTTGTCCCTATTTTACCCAAATGCCCCACAACCACCTGGCTCTGGCTTCAGCCGTGGGGCTGTGATGGGAGGATGGGCAGGGCCAGGGTGCGGCATCCTGCCGGCACACCATGGGTGCTGCTGTGGCACCCCAGCAGCCTGCCTGTTTGGGATGCTCAAAGGGCAGGAAGAGGACAGCCGAGGGGGAGGGTGCACAGATAAAGGGGGTTGGGAAGGATGTTGGCACCCTGCTCCAGGTGCTCACTATACCAGCACCCCCTCCTGCCCCTTGGCATGGAACCCCTGTGGCCCTGGACCAGTGGCCATGTCATCCTGGACATCCTTCCTCCCCAGCCCCACAGTACCACGGTGGGTGAGGAAGGGGAGGTGTGTGTCCCTTATCCCTTGGCTGCTCGACTCGGATGCTGTTTTGACCGAGAGCCCGGTTCTGGCTTGGGAACTGCATGGTCCAGGTTTCTCTGCTGGGGCGGAAAAAAGAGATGGTTTTAATTGACTCGCCATCTGCAGCAACGTGGACACAATTTGCAGCCCTGGGGGGTGGAGTGGGGGGGCTCTGTTGTTGCTGGAAAAAAACAAAACCAGATGGAGGCTGGGATCCTGGGGCCTGGGACTTGTGGCTACATCCAGCATGCTCACACTGTCCGGGGCCCTTGGGCATCTTCCAACGCCAGGCTCTCCCAGAGGAGATGCTCCAGCCTTGCAGAAATGCTGGAACAGGCAGATTTGGAGGGTAAAGAAATGGTTTTCTCAGCAGAGACTCTTCCCTGCCTCCGGCACTGAGCCGTCCATCACCAGCCAGGCAGCCCCGGAGCCGCGGCGCGCTGGGCGGGAGCTGCGCGGAGCCCGGGGCAGCGGAGCCAAGCCCCGGGGCGAGAGGATGAGGGGGTTGGGCGGTGGGACCGAGGAGCCGCGGGCAGGCCAGCGTCAGCCTTGCTGCAGGCAGGGCCCTGGGCATCCAGGGAGTGAGCCAGAGCCTGGCGATGGGGAAAACCTGAGTGCCCCACCACAGGCCCCTGGCCCCACAGAACCCGGCGGGCTCAGCAGCTCCGGCCCTTTGCCAGGTACGGGAGTGGGGCGGGGGAACAGCTCACCGTCTCCGCCGGGAGGGAACTTGGATGGGAGACGATTTCATGTCAAAAACGTTTTCACAGGAATTTGTCACCACCTTCAAAAATTTCTTTACCTCCACCCCTTTTTTTTCCCTTTAGCAGCAACCAGACCTGAGGGGTGCGTGCATGCAGGTGCAATTAAGAAACAGAGACTGGGGCTTTTTTGCTCCAGTTCCTAAGAAAAATTTATTTGGTGCTTGTTCCCCTCCTCCAAAGCCTGGTTTGAGGAGAGAAACTGCTTCCTGCAGCACAAAAACCCAGGCAAGAGAGGGACTGCATTTCTCCCAGCATATCCCACTGCAGTCCTCCCAGGATCCTATCCTGGGCACCCCAAAACCTCTGTCGGCTCTGGAAGCTGCTCAAAACCCACCGCCCCCCAGCCCCATCCGTCTCCCCGGCGGGATGTGCCCGCAGCATCATTAGCGCTCGTCTGGTCGCCGCCGCGGCGGTTTGAACCTATTTGAAATGCACTTGAAAAGGGTGGATTTGATGGGAGGAATGTGACGGGTTTTTGTTCTCCGAGCCCCCCGGTTGAAGCTCTGCGTAATGAAGAGCTGTGACTTTCACTCGGGTTATTTTGGGATGGACTACTTTTTTTTCCGAGCTGGTGGAAGACCATCAAAGCGGCGCTTTGAAAAATGTCCCAGTGTATAAATAACTCTGCTGAGAGCAGAATAACGCGGGCTCCCGCGCGCGGCGCGCCGAGGCAGACGGCATCTGCCGTGCGACGTTGCATTATAAAAAGGAATTATTCATCCCTTCCTCTAATTAACTGGGTGCAGCTCACCCGCGCAGGAGCGATGGCCCGGCATGGGCAGCGCTCCCGGCCACGCCAGCAGCGCGGATGCTGCTCCCGGGGTCCCTCCATGTGTCCCCCCCAGGCCCGGGGGTGGGAGCAGCGGCAGCGGGTGGGAGCAGCGGGCTGGTGCTGCCCTGCCACGGTGGAACAACGAGGTGGGCGAGCTGGTGTGGGAAAACCCGAATGTCTGTGGGACTCGCTGTCGCTGGAAAACACCTGATCTGCTGCCTCGGCATCCCTCCCACCGAAATTCAAGCTAAAGGGAGCAGGATGGGGGGCGAGTCCTTGGTCCCCTGCTAGCTCACAGCTTCCAAGGCTGTGTTTTGTGGTGCCTGGGTCTTGCTGGGGGCCGTGAGTGTTGCATGGGGCATCCCCTGAGAAACAGCCACAGGAGCCACATGGCTCTGACAGAGACTCAGAGATGCACGGTTCAGTCACACCCAAGGGTGGGTTTTCAGGAGATACGGGAAGGACAGGACCAGCAAAGGGAGCCCTGTGTCCCCCACCGCAGAGGGAAGTGGCCGTGGTGGCAGCAGCCAGGCAGGCTCAACGCCGCGGCTGTGCCCTGGCAAGGACACAGTGCCTGGGACCTCCCGGGAGGGAGACTAATTTTAGGAGTGCTCCGGAGGGGCTATTTTGGACCCTTTGCTCTGCGTGAGTCACCTGCTATTTTTCAACCCCACTGGGGTTATTTCCGTGGCAGAGTGATTTACACGGACTGGGACAATGCTGCTGGCACTCGCCTGGGGTCTTGGAGCCCAAAGCCGTGCTGGGTGCACAACCCACTCCTCAAACAGGGTGCAGAGAGGTCCCCAGTCTGCCTGCTGGGGCTCCCAGCAACTCCTGCAGTGCCAGGGATGCTTACAGCAGGGTGGACCAACCTAGAGCCCATCCCACTGCCCTGCCACCTTCTCAGAGGACTGCATGGTTGGGCTTGGAGCTCCTCAGTCCTCTTCCTCCATTGTTTCCTGGGAGAGGTGGATGGGGAGAGGTTGGAAATGGTGCTGGGGTAGTGATGCAGCTGGTGGCTGTGGGGAGGGAGACATCTCTGTCTTGGGTGCTCAGGGCTGAACATCCCTGCTCCCCACCACGCTGGGCTCCTCCCTCCCCAAAACCTGCCGCTTCGGAGCCCGCCAGGCAAAAACCTGGCTGTTTCGGGGTTGTCAGAGCAATGTGATGCACCTTTCAGTTACCACGGCAACCTCAGTGAGAAGTTTTTAAAATTCAGGCAAGGTAATTTCTCCTCGCGCTGCGATTTCGTTATCGCTTGGCTTGCCATTCCCCGGGGAAGCAGCGTCCTGCCTCGCTCCTCCGCCAGCAAGGTGGGATCTCGGAGATAAGAAACGCAGAGCTGCGAGGAGGGGGAGTGAGCGGGTGCTCTCCCTGCACCCCATTAACAGGTCTGGCCCCAGAGACGTGGGCTGGTAATTAATGAGCTTTGGCGGGGGGGGCAGGTGATGAGCACCCTGATCTTAGGGAGAGCAGAGAGATGGGCAGGAGGAGGAATGAAGGCAAGGGTGGATGGTGAGGTGGGTTGATAGGGCAGAAGAAGGAGTGAAGGTAAGGGTTGATGTCTGGTGGGTAGATGGGGGAGCAGGAGGGATGAAGACAAGGATAGGTGGTGGGGTGGATGCCCAGGTGAGTCATGCCAGGGTACCCTGCTAGCACCCTGCTATGCCTGTGTGGGTGGATGGATGGATATCTCCAGCTACCAGCAGATGATGGACAAAGAAACCATCCTGGGGTGAGTCACAGGCCGTGTGTGACCCCAGAGTGTTACAGACTCTACAGCAGTTTGCACTGCTGTCCCATCATTTCTTCCCACAGGGAGCAGAGCTGCTGTCCTCCATCCTCCCTTCATCTCCCAGCCCTCAACAGCCATAGGTCTCTCTCGTGCCGCCCCAGACTCTGAAGGAGTAGGAAGGGGATCCTGTAGCACTGACAAAGCCTTGACAGCCTTGTCCAACCCAGGCCCCCTCCTGCTCACCCCAGCCCAGAGGAGAAACTCAGGACTAATATTATGGTTTGGAGGGTCAGCGAAGCCGTAGGGTTGAAGGTCCCTTTTGTGAAGGAGAGGGAGAGGCCGGCACGAACACAGGGCTGCTTGTTCTCGGCCTGCCCTGCCCCGTGGGCTGCGTGGCTGCGGAGAGCACCCGGGCCTGAGCAGCACGCTGGCCCCAGCCCATATGTTGTTTATCATAAAGAGCTAACAAGCTTAATTCGGGATGTGTCTGTGATAAGGTTATCAACTCGTAAACACTCAGGTGCCCCTGACAGGAGCCCAGCAGTTGCTGACTGAGCCCCTCATCAGGGAGCGGAGCCAACCCGGCCAGGGGGCTGCTCACTCCGGAAGGTTTTGTTCTGCCTGTGGCACTGGTGGCTGGGGCAGGGCACGCAGGGCTGCATTGATGGGAGGGAGGAGGCAGAAGGCAGAGGGCTGGATTCTGCTCCAGCAGGATCCCTTCCTGCCTTCAGGACAGGCTGTTGCCCCACCATGAAGTTTCAGAGTGAACACTACTGGAAGGGACAGAACAACACATTCCCAGCCCTCCAGATGGAGATGCCCACAGGAACGGCCAGGTTCCAAGGGGGATCTGCAGACACGTCTTGTGAGGACATGGCCCCCCAGGGAGAGGCATGGCCAGCAAGAGAGCCGAAGAGGGAGGCGGAGTGTGGGAGCTCCTGGCTACGAAGGCGGTGAAGGCTCCTTTCCAGCTCTCTGAGTTTCTCTAGCGAGAATCTGACAGCCCTGAGCAAGGCTCCTCGTCCTTGTGGGCTGTTGGCACAGTCTCACCATGCTGCTGGGAGCCGGCTGTTCTGTCCCCTCTGCTGCATGTTCACTCTAGAACCTAATGGTGGGAGCTGAGGGGGCAGCTCTGACAGCCAGCGCATCGTCACGCTGTGCCAGTGTGCATTGGCACGGACGTCTTCCAGGTGGAAGGTGCTGTGGACAGGATGCAAGCAGGGCTGTAGACAAGCCACCGGCTCCAGGGCTTGGTATCCACTGCCAGCCCTATCCTGCAAGGTCTGGCACATTCATTCCTCCATGCAGGCGACAGCAATTCCCACTCCCTGGCTGCTTTTGCTAATGGAGCTGGCCCTGGGCGAGGGCTACAGCACGTGGGATGCTCATCTTCAGCCATCTTTCCTGGGGATTCAGGCTGTCACTGTCCCCTGCGGGGGCTGCCATCAGCCCGGGGGGACAAGGCAGCCTCTTGTCACCGGTACCTGCTGCAGTGCCTTCCTTAATGACGAGCTCCGCTTGTCTGTCCCCTCAATTAACTCTGCTGTGCCGGCTCATTAGGCTGCACACGCTGAGCAACGCTGCAGCAGAAGGGATGCTGCAGTCTCACAGGCGTGCAGTGCCCACTCAGAGATGCACACGGAGGTCTCTGTGTCTGTTATCTCCCCACAGACGGCCCTGCCCAGGCCGAATGTCTGCGGGACTCGCTGTCGCTGGAAAACACCTGATCTGCTGCCTCGGCATCCCTCCCACCGAAATTCAAGCGAAGGGAGCAGGATGGGGGGCGAGTCCTTGGTCCCCTGCTAGCTCACAGCTTCCAAGGCTGTGTTTTGTGGTGCCTGGGTCTTGCTGGGGGCCGTGAGTGTTGCATGGGGCATCCCCTGAGAAACAGCCACAGGAGCCACATGGCTCTGACAGAGACTCAGAGATGCACGGTTCAGTCACGCCCAAGGGTGGGTTTTCAGGAGATACGGGAGGGACAGGACCAGCAAAGGGAGCCCTGTGCCCCCCACCCCACTGGCACAGTTCACATCTGTGCCTGACACGCACACGCCGCTGACCACGCGTGTTCCAGCAGCACCCCCACCGCCACCGCCCGCTCCCCCGCTCTGCCCGCCGACTGCAGCGACTGAAGGCAATGGAAAGTTTTGCAGGGAAAGTGCCTGGAGCGGCTGTCTCTGGACTGGGGCTTTGCCAGGGTCCATCCCAGCCATGCCCACCCTGAGCCGAGGAGCTGGCAGTGGGGTGCGTGGGGCAGGATGCTGCCTGGGGCGTCTCGCTGCCCCCCCCTCCAGCCGGAGGACGTGCGGGCAGAGCGGCCACGTCTCGTACATCGGCCCTGCCCGCGGGCTCTTGGCCTCCGTCCGGGAGGGCAGCAGGTGACGGAAAGCGAGCCCCGGCCTGGAAGGGGATGAAAGGCGGCTCGCAGCTGCGGACACCCGACGCCACCTGCCCGGGCGCGCGGGAAGGATCCGGGATGTCCTTGCTCCCACGGGCAGATCGCCATCCGGCGGAGGCGGTGAGGGCTCTCCGAACACCGAGTGCCCATCAGGCAGCAGAGGAGCCGCGTGGTCCCACCAGCTCCTGGGGCCCCCGACGAGCTGTGGCTGGGAATCCCAGAGCCGCCACGTCCTGACCCATGAAACGGGGAGAGGCAGCCCCCACCGTGCCTCAGTTTACCCTCTGCCAAACGCCTCCCTCCCCCCCTCATGTCTCCTCTGGGGAGGAGAGGTGGATGCCTGGGCCGTGGGAGGAGGGGGGAGGTCTGTCCAGGCAGCCCCCCAGCTGGGAGGTGCCCTGCCCGCTCCCTGCAGCCGAGCACCAGGATGCTTTCCTGAGAGCAGCCATGCCCCAAGCCCCCTGCTGCCCGGCGGGGCCGCCTTCATCGCCACGGGGTAAATCCGAGCTCTAGGGAAGGCTGAGGAATTCCTGTCCTGGCCACCTGGGACTCACCCCCGTCCTGCTCCGGCAGCCCTTTCCCCTCCGTCAGCGCCTGCCATGTGTGTCCCGCTGCCGCCGCCTCCTCCTGCCTAATCCCCCGCTCCATAAATCACATCCTCCCCCCGCCCCGAGCTGCCCCGCGGGTCTGGGGTCTGCCAGCCTGTTTGAAGTAGCCAAGGCATCCTCTGAATGGGTTGCCCCCGGCTTTCCAAGCCACGGAGGCCCTCCCCAGCTCAAGCAGCGCTATCTGGTGCACCCTGTGTCGGTGTCTCCCCACTTCAGTAGCAGCAGCAGCTCTGTCACCTCCCTGTTTCTCACACCCCCATCCCAGGGCGCCAGTAAATCCCCTGACCCACAGCTGCCCTGGAAATTTTTTCCTACTGTCTGTCTCCTGCCTTCTCAACAAGTTGGACTCCACGGTAGATTCCCCCGGCTCTCAGTGTCCCATCCCGCCGCGCTGCAGCAGCCCAGCCCGGCTCCTGCCTGCCTCCTCCCTCTCAGCGCCCGCCCTCAGCCCTGCAGGACGCCCAAGGATCGGTCCTGCCTGGGACTCCTGGCTCCGGCATCCCGCTGCCGGGTCACCATCTCCGGAGGGGAGCCCGTGGCTGGTCATTACCCCCACGCCGAGACATCCTGCTGCAACATTCCCGTGCTTGAGGGGGAGAGGAAGGGGGGTGGGAAGAAATAGTGAGCCAGTTTTGAAGTCTATCACCTTCCTGCAAAGCTGGACGAGTCTTAAGATTGCAATCCCGGGAGCTGGGAAATGTGTTTTCTCTGAATTTGTGGCAGGTTTGCAGCTCAGGTGAACGCTCCCGGCTCTGGGTGATTCATCCCAATTTAATTTCCCAGCTGGCTTCAGCACCGCTCGGTGCCTCTCAGCCCCTGACAGCATCTCCCCAAGACATCGAGCCCCCGGGATGTTTTTCTCCTCCATCCGTTCTGCGGTTGGAGCGGGATATTAGGTAAATCACATCCTTCCTTTGCCACGGCCGCCCACCTCCCTCCCACGCTCCAGCCTGGAGCTGCCGGGCTGCCCCCGGCTGCTTTGATCCCTGCCCTGCGGGGTCACCCCTCCACGGGGTGCCTGGACATCCCGCCCCCGGCTGATGGGCATCCCTGGGTATCTGCCAGCTCCCTGGGAAACAACCGGGACAGACGGATCTGTATCTCGCCCCTTTGCTGAGTGTTGTGTCACACCAAGTCCTGAGCAGGCTCTGCCTTCAAACTTTGCTGCCTCCCAAGCACGTCCTCAGCACGCTGGGGGCAAAGCCCCGATCCCCAGCCTGAGCAAAGGGGGTCTTCTGGGGCAGGACCCCTCCCAAAAGGTGGTGGGGAGCACCTGCATTCCCCTCCAGTGGCTCTTCCAGCCCGGCCTGGCGCTAACCTTCGGTGCAGCAGCAGCTCCCCCCACCCGCCCTCCCTGGTGGGTTGCATATTTTTAGCTGACAAAGGCAAGGGGAAAAAAAAGAGAGAGAGAGAGAAGAGAAACAAAGAGGAAAAAGGCTCCTTTTTTGTGGGGTTTTGAAAAAAATGGAAATTACCCTGCAGAGGAGGGGAGAAGGGCCAGGGGGTTTCAAAGCATCTTCTTCTCCCTGGAAGTGATATGGAGAAGATGCTCCAGGCCATGTGGCCTTTAGTGGCTTTGAAGTTCAGGCGGCAGCTGGGGAGGGATGTGGTGAAGGGCAAGGCAGGGAGACAGCTTCCCACGAGGCACGTGCCGGCATCGGCGTCGGCTGCCTGGGCCTCCCTTGACCCTCGGCTGGAGCCTGACCTTGGAGAGGTGGCAGCCCCCCAGCAAGGAGCCAGCCCTGGGGGGATGGAGCTGTGCAAGTGCCGGGAAGTGGTCCCGGGTGCAGGGAGCGATGGGGTTCAGATCCTGCATCCCCTTCTTGTTGCGCCTGCCGGTTGCCACGGCGACCCGGGAGCAGGAGCATCATTTCCACGGGATTTTGCTGGGAAAGGGAGAGGCAGGTTGTGCTTCTGGGAGAGGGGTGGGGAGCCAGGATGGGACTCTCCCAATTCCTTCAGTCTCCATGGAGAACCCCTCCACCAGTATTTCCCCCACAAACCCAGTCTGGGCTGGGCTGATCATCCTTCCTCCACCCCAGAGGGATGCTGGGGTTGGCTGGGCCACGCCAGGCTGTGGCTGTCCTTCCATCTGTCCTTGCTGGAATGAGGCAGCCACCACTGGACACATCCCAGTGAAGGATCCTGGAGCTGAGCGATCGCTGAGTCACGCAGCCAAAAATCCCCTCCAAGTGCCTGGTGCTCTTTCATCCCTGTGAGCTGATCCAGCTCCCGGCCCAACTTCTTCGGGAGGACCCACGTGCACGGACGTGTCCCAGTTTCTTCCAGCCCTTGAGCCATTCCAGCTGCCTCTGTCCTGTCCTTTCCATCTCCTCTGTGCACACCAATGCCCACAGCTGTACCACTGACCCACTTACGTGGCACACCGGCACGTCAGGGCTGTGCCACAGAGCTGCTGGCCCCCACCCTCTGCCCACACTGCCTTCCCATGTCATGGGACACCTCAGAAAATTGGGAAGTTATCTTAAAACCATTGGATTATTCAACTGTCCTTCTCACACTGACAACATCGAGCATCTCCCTGTATTTGTGGGGGCTGGAAATGGCTCCAGGCAGCAGTGAAGGGATGAGATCCAGAGACTCTGGATGCTGACTGATGCAGCCCTTGCCCTGAAGATAATGCTCCTCCTGGCCCAGTGGCTTGGCTCCTAGTGCCACCTCCTGCATGGCCACTGCAGCCACGGGACAACGGTCCCAGTCATGACCCCAGCCTCTCCCTAAAACAGGAAAAGGATCTTGTAGCCCTCCAGAATTCTGGTATTCATAAATTTGGTGTGCATGGGGATGTGTTGGAGGGGACACAGCCACACGGCGACACATCCCTGCCACCCTGTGCACACCCCTGTGCCCCCGTGTCCCTCCACACCATCCCCCGGACACAGGGAACTGCATGGGGTGCCCAGAGCACCCCATGGCAAAGTGAGGGTGTTGGGACTGGCTCACAGGGACCCCAAGCCACCAGTCCAGGTCTGTTTTCCACCGGCACAGCTCCTGCCCATTTCCATGGCAGCGTGTGGGGTGACACAGATGTGGTCCCACACCATGCTGTGGTCCCACGAGCATGTGAGCCAGCGGGCACCAGGAGTTCTCAGTCCCAGCCAGGCATGGGCACCACAATGCTCCTGCTGCTGCAGAGCCTGGGGCTGTGTTGGTGGGGCCAGGCTGAAGGATGGGTGAGATGGGGCTGGTTTCACACAAAGGCAGGTGATGGCTTCCTTCTCTGGAGCATGGAGAGCTGCAAGGATGGATGACCTCAGCACTGCAGCTAGGAATGGGCATCCCACTTGTCCTTCTGGCTCAGAAACCATCATTGGGGCAGAGCAGAATGGGTCCCCATGGCCAGGCTTGGTGCAGGCAGCACCAGCCATCCCCTGCCCGCGGTCCTGGGCAGGGCTGGTGTGTCGGCACTGTCATTGCAGGCCTCCTGGATTGCAGCTGGGAAGGGAAAAGCCTCAGTCCTGGCGGCCGTGCCGACTTCAGCAGTTCCCATTCCAGGAGTCTCAGCCTCTCCCAGCCCCATGCCCACCAGTACATCACCCTGCCCACACTACCAGGGCACTCATCTCCCCTCCCTCACGATCTCCTGTTGTGCCTGGGGACCCCCAGCAGGACCTGACCCCGCCTTTGCAGGCGGCTATCGACCGCCAAGCGCCTCACTGCCGTCAGCAGGAGCTGCTCTTCAAACGCCTTTGCCGTCGGCGCTGGGCTGGACATCGATCCGTCCCCACCTTTCACGTCCTCGCTGCACCCCTTTCCCGGCAGCGCTCCGGCCGGGCTGCTCCCTGCCAGGGACACTGCTCTTCCCGGTGCCTGTCCTGCTCACCGTCAGCCTGTCAGCCCCCTGTCCCGTGCTGTCCCCGCTCAGCTGGTGCTGCCCTCCTGCCTCAGTTTCCCCACCAGCAGAGCGCAGGGCTCGGTGACCCTGCGGGCAGCACCACCTCAGCGCCCGGGCTGGGGGCAGCTCTGCCGGGTGCAGGGCACACCTGGATGGCCGAACCTGCTCTGCCAGGGCATAACAGGCTCAGTTTGTCCCCGTGTCACCCTCGACACGCCCGATGGGTGCCTCTGCTTGTCCTCTCGCCTCACCGGGACCTCACTCTGCCCCTCTGGGTCAGACCCCTCTGCTGCTGCCAGGGGACCCAGGGGGGCACCCGCTCGGGCACAACCCCCCGTTGGTTTTCCCAGCTCGTCACGGTGCGAGGCGGAGGAGATGACATCGCTGCTCCTGCCAAGACAAACACAGCGCCTTCCAAACACGCAGGGCTTGGCAAGCCCACGCCTCGGCCATCGATCACCGAGCCCGCCGTGCTCCAGCCCACGACAGCCCATCCGCGGAGCCGAGCAGGGCAGAAACAGCAGGGGGGTTGGGGGGGGGGGGTCTCAGCAACCCCCCCGCGCCCCTCCCAGCACTGCCAGCTGGAGGGTGGAGCACCCACATTGGTACCCTGCTGGGGCTGGGGGCTTGCCCTGGGCTCCTCGCTCCCGCAGGGTGCTGGGCACCGTCAGGGGGTCGGTCCCCACCCCTTGGCACGCAGAGAGTGCCCGGGGCAGGGACAGCTCGTCCCTGGGGTGGCTGTGCCGAAGGGTGCCCTGCAGCTGCTGGCTTAGCCCCAGGCAGAAAGTTGGCCAGAGCCAGCTCCAGGCTCTTACAATAATAAACCGCGCTCAGGCAAGCATTTGTCACTGGGCTGGAGCGGGAAAGGACCAGATATCCCAAACATCTGGGGGAGGGAGCGTGGGAGGCAGAGGGCAGCCAGGGAGGTCCTGGAGGGGCCGGAGAGGGTCTGTCCTCCCCGCAGTGTCCCAGGATGGTGGCAGCAGAGCTTGGCATCACCACGTCAGCCCTTCCAGAGAGCTCAGTGCAGCCTGGAGGGGCAAATCCTGCTCCTCCCTCGCATCCCATCCCCTGCAGCGGTTCCTGAGCTGGGAGCTGCTCAGGTTTCCGTGCGAAGCTGATGTCTCTGAGAGCTGGAGCGGGGGGGTACAGGCAGCTGGTGGGGACTGGGGGATGGAGGCTGTTCTCGTGGCATTACCAGGCTAAGCCAGACTGGAAGCGGAGTCTGTGGGCACTGCTGTCTCCGTGCACCGGGGTGTGCGGACCTCAGCAGCCGCCCCGGGGGGAATCCCAGGGCCCCTGTGCCCTCCTGCCTCCTTTACTGGCCCACGTCTGCAGGGGAGATGTGCAGCTGGAGCTCTCCCGGGGGCTGGGGTTCCCCCCAGCATTGCTTCCTACAGTGGGGTGGGAAGGGCAGAGGGCTGTGATGGGTCAGGGGAGGTCCAGCCCCTCACCTCTCACCCCTCTGCCTCCCCTCCAGCCCTCGCACCATTCCTGCCCTGCAGTACAGCTCCTCTCTTCCCCCATCCTGCATCCACCATTCCCTGCAACCCCCTCTCTGTATCCCCCAGCCCCTGCATCCCCTTGCCCTTCCCAGCCCCAGCTCCCAGCTCTCCTGCGCTGCCCACAGGGTGGGTGCCCAGGATGGTGCCAGGCTGCGGGCATCCTGGGTGGCCATCCTCGCTGCCCAGCCGGCCCTGGGGGCACTGGCAGTACGGGGGTCGCTCCTGGGAGTCAAACCCGCGGCGGGCAGCGAGGGGCAGACGCGCTTCCTGCTGCTGCGGGACGAGGAGCGGGGCAGCAGAGGGTTAAGCAGCGTCTGGCGGCGGGAAGGGGACCGGGAGGAGGGGGGAGATGGAGGAGTTTGTTTAATAGCTGGAGACAAGCTATGCAGCTGTGCAGGTCGAACGGGCCCTGCAGCCCCCCGCGCCCCCCTCCCCGGCCGTGCCCGGGCAGGCAGGCAGCAGGCAGGCAGGGCGGGCAGCAGGCAGGAGGGCAGGCAGGAGGGCAGCAGGCAGGAGGGCAGGCAGGAGGGCAGCCGGCAGGAGGGCAGGCAGGAGGGCACGGGGCTGGCAGCTGGGGAGCCTCAGCAGGGTTATAAAAAGCAGGAATGCTTCCCCCAGAGCAGGACACGGCAGGCGAGGACTGCCCGGGAGGTGACACCGAGGGCACCCGGGGTGCTGGGGGACACTTTGGTACGACCCAAAGGGCTGAGCAGGTCCTCGGGTCCTTGCAGGCTCCCTGGGGTGGGTGGCAGTGGGCTCGTCCCCTGGCTGGCTCAGAGGGGTCACCAAATCTGGTCCAGGCATCTCTGCACTGCTCCGCCGCCAGCACGGCCCAGCTCCCTCCTGGCACCGTCGGACTCCCTGGGGACACCCACCTTGGTGCCCGCTGGCATCCCCAGGCTGGGGCAGGCGAGACGGGGACCCCTGGCCCCGAGGAGGAGGCGTGAGACGACAGGCAGGTGGGGGACAGATGGCCAGAGCACGAAGCTGGCATGAGCTGAGCCGAGGCATCCGAGAGCTGCTGGGGGCCTCTGGCACTGCCACGCAGCAGGGCCAGGAAGGAGAGGGGACAGGCTGGGAATGGGGGGAATGGGCACAGAAACAGGGATGAGGACAAGGATAGGGATGAGAATGGAAATTGGGACAGGAAAAGGGATGGGAATGGGGACAGCATTGGGGATGGGAATGAGGACAGGAAAAGGGACAGAGCTGGGAATGAGGACAGGGATAGGGATGGGACTGGGGACAGGAAAAGGGACAGAAATGAGAATGGGAACAGGTATAGGGATGAGAATGGGGGTGGGGATGGAGATAAAGGTGGGGTTGGGGATAGGAATTGGGACAGGAACAGGGGATAGGAACTGGGACAGGAATGAAGACAGGGACAGGGTGCTGGGTAGGTGGCAAGTATCCACCCCAGGCCTGGGGCAGGGGCTGAGGAGGAAAAAAGCAGCTTGCAGGAGCTGGAATAGGCAGGCAGTCACCCTCAACCATGGCATGGATGTGGCCACGTCAGCACTTCCCATCCCTGGTGTTGGGGAAAGAGCTCCTGGAGAGGGAAAGGGTCCGAGGGTCAATGCACGAACAGAGGATGCAGTGACCCACCCCTCAGAGAGGCTTGGAAGTGTAAAGAAGCTGGGGGCCAATTAACCTCACTGGCTAATTAGGACAGGAAGCCACAGGCTTAAACTGCAGCAGGGGAGAAGGAAGTTACGGGAAGGCTGATTTATAACTATGGGGACTTGGGAGAGTTAATGGCTCAGTTCTGGGTTAATGATACACCGGGAGGTCCGAGACCCTTTCCGTGCCAGCAAGCCATGGATCGTGGGGATGAGAGGGGATGGTGGGGACCCAGCTGCTCCTTTGGGGGTCTCCAGGACACCCACACCTGTTCTGGGGGCCAGGTCTTGGGAGGGTGGCCCGGGGCCCGGCTGGGTACTCCCTCTCCTGCCTGGCATCACCCCAACACGGTTTGAGGGAGCACCCACAGCCCCCCCAGCAGCAGGCAGGTAGTGGAGAGGGGCTGAGAGAAGCCTCCGGCTGTGGCTGCCCCAGTTTAATTCGCTGCCAAATGTGTGTCACCACCCCCAGACCTGAAACCAGAGGCTGCACCGGAGCCCAGAGGCCCTGGAGTGCCTGGGGGGGCCGGGTGAGCTGCCACCAGCACAGCCCGGTGTGCCGATGTGCCGACACAGGGGACAAGGTGCCCCAAAGCATCACCCAGCTCCCCAGCTGCCAGGAGAGAAAGTGAGACTGGAAATTCAGGACAGCCTTTGTGTTTGGACCAGATCACGAGAGACTGGGGCTCCGAGGGGAAAAATAAAACCTCTCCTTAGAAATTCTTTTATCCCAGGGAGCTCCCGCGTATCGTGTTTCGGGCCATTTATTTGTGCTGCTGGCTGAGGCCATTGCTGCTGCCCTCCTGCACACAGAGCGGCTGGTGATGAGAATCCGGCGACAAACTCCTCATTTTTCAGAGGAAGACAGAGGAGATGTGTGAGGGTGAAGGACGGCGCCAGCTTATTTCTGTGGAGCCATCCCTGGAAAAAGAAGAGGCAGCAGGGGGCAGATCACAGCGGGGCTGGGAGCAGACGCCCTCTCTGCCCCCTCCTCAAGCACCAGCAGTGCCTGGCTGACAAGGTGACCCTGCCGGGGTGGAAACCCTGCCCTGCGAACTTTCCCCTCTTCCTGTGGGGTAACTGGGGCAATGGAGGGGCACTGGGACAGGGCAGGGGGTCTGTGCTCAGGGGAGGGATTTTTCCAGCAGCAATGTCTGCTTGTGGGTGGCTACTGCTCTCCATTCCCTGGTCCTTGTGCAGGGATGCCTTGACTCCCCCTGCCCTGCTCCTATCCAAGAAGCCTGGCTCACAGGAACATGATGAGTCTTAGATCAGAGCACCTTCCCCTCCAGCACCCGTTGTTGTGGTTTTTCAGCGTCCTTAACTCCTTGTTAGCCCGTTTGGGAGCAGGTTAGGAGAAGGAGAGGCTGCAAACTTGTGGATGGGACCTCTGAGGCCAAGGGGGAAGGTCCTGTTGGGACTGGGGGGGCATGGGGCCAAGCTCTGTGGTGCTTGCAGGGGGTTGTACCCATATCTGAGTGAGGAAGCCCTGGCAGAGGTCACCAGCTTGGCAGAAACAGAGCAGAGGAACTGAGACCCATGCCTGGCATTTGGGGGACTCCAGGGTGTCCCCTGAGGCAGGAAGGACCAGAGCAGAACCACAGGGCTCAGCTGCACAGCACATGCCAGTCACTGCCGTGGGTGTGCAGGGGGGACGGTGCTGGGCTGGGATCACCCGGTGCAGGGGAAGAATGGTCCCGGGAAGGGATACCCAGGAACCAGCAGATCCTGGAGCAGAGGGATGCCAGGGCACACGCACTGAGCTGGGATCACCCAGGCGCCAACAGGTCCGAGGGCCGCGGGATGCTGTGCAACCAGAGCGGGCAGGGGTCACCTGTCTGCCCTGGGCTGAAGGCCGGGGGTCACCAGCGGGGGTACCCGGGGTGGGGGCGGCAGAACGAGCAAGGTGGGGCCAGGGACGGCGCCCCACTCGCAGCATTTGGAGATGCCGCGTGTGGGAGACGGTTTCTCACCGGAGCCGGAGCTCTCACAAAGCCGCCGAGTCGCTGGGG
>VWZW01005384.1:571365-589353 GCA_013397115.1 Edolisoma coerulescens | reverse complement strand
CACCCTCCTAGGGACCCCCATGCAGCCCATACCACCACCCCATGTCTGCCCCCGAAGATTCCTTGTCCTGTGTGTCCCTCCCAGTCCTTCCCAGTCCCCCAGTGGTGCCTGAGGACTGGGGTGCTGTGTATGTGGTGGGGCCATGGGTGACATCCCTGTCCTCACAGCCTGGCCCAGGACACATCCCCCTGCACAGCCACAAGTTTGGGACATGGGGTGGTGGGTGGCTGGGTTGCGATGCCACCATGTCCCCAACCCCTCCCTTGAGTTCCTGAGAGTGTCCCTGGCTGAGCCGCTGCAGATCCCATTAGACACAGTGGCTCAGCCTTACCTTAATGCCCCTGGCACCAGGCTGTTAATCCCCCTGCACACCCTGAGCCGTGGACCTGGCACAGCCCACAGTGCCCGCAGCCATGTCAGGCACCAGGGCTCCCAGCAGGCCAGTGTGGGGCTCAGCTGGGAGTGCCCAAGGCGTGGGCACCGCCGTGACCCGTGTTTTGTCCCCTCAGGAGCAGGGGAGTCGGGGAAGAGCACCATCGTCAAGCAGATGAAGTGAGTACCAAAGGGGGGGCGTCACTTGACCGTGCCCACCATGCAATGTGTCTGTCCCACACTGCAGCCATGGGGTGCCCCATCCCACTGCGCCTGACTCTGCCCCATGCCACTGCCCTGGGGTGCATCCATCGTGTGTCTCAGCTCCATGGCACCCAGCTCAGCCCCATGCCCATGATCTTCCCTGGCCAGGATCATCCACCAGGACGGTTACTCGCTGGAGGAATGCCTGGAGTTCATCGCCATCATCTACAGCAACACGCTGCAGTCCATGCTGGCCATCGTGCGGGCCATGACCACCCTCAACATCCAGTATGGGGACACGGCTCGCCAGGTGAGGAGCATTCCATGTTGGGCAGGGGTTCCCCCCAGCCCCCAGGCCCCACTGAACCCCTTTCCTTTGTAGGATGATGCCCGTAAGCTGCTGCACCTCTCGGACACCATCGAGGAGGGGACCATGCCCAAGGAGATGTCAGAAATCATCGGGAGGCTCTGGAAGGACTCGGGCATCCAAGCCTGCTTCGACCGCGCCTCCGAGTACCAGCTCAATGACTCCGCGGGCTAGTACGTGGGGTCGGGGAGTATGGGTGGGGGAGGCATCGGGGGGGTTCCAACCCGTGTCTCATGCCCACCACGTGCCCGGCCAGCTACCTGTCAGACCTGCAGCGCCTGGTGACCCCCGGCTACGTCCCCACAGAGCAGGACGTGCTGCGTTCCCGTGTCAAGACAACCGGCATCATCGAGACCCAGTTCTCCTTCAAAGACCTCAACTTCAGGTGGGGGCCAGGCCCCCGGTGAGGGCTGGTGCCAGGGGCTGGGCAGGGAGTGGGGGATGCTGACCCTCCCTTGTCCTGCCCAGGATGTTCGACGTGGGCGGACAGCGCTCAGAGCGAAAGAAGTGGATCCACTGCTTTGAGGGGGTGACCTGCATCATCTTCATCGCGGCCCTCAGCGCCTACGACATGGTCCTGGTGGAGGATGATGAAGTGGTGAGGAAGGCTCACCACCTCACACCCTCTCTGCTTTGTGCCCATCATGACGTGAGCATCACCATGGGGCTGTGTCCCTCCGCAGAACCGCATGCACGAGAGCCTGCACCTCTTCAACAGCATCTGCAACCACCGCTACTTTGCCACCACCTCCATCGTCCTCTTCCTCAACAAGAAGGACGTCTTCCTGGAGAAGATCAAGAAGGCCCATCTCAGCATCTGCTTCCCCGACTATGACGGTGAGTGTGGCAGTGGGGTGCTGGTGGAGGGTTGGGTGCCACCACCCTGCAGGAGTCCCCCACCAGGTGTCCTCAGCACCCCACGCAAGTGGTGCCACATGAGCCTTGCTGAGGGACCACGCAAGGTTTGCCCACCTGAGGGAGCACCGGGTGACACTGGGCCGGCACCGTGGGGGTGGGGGCACCAGCCCGGGAGGGGACCCCGCTCACTGCCACACCACCAGGTCCCAACACCTACGACGATGCGGGCAACTACATCAAGCTGCAGTTCCTGGAGCTGAACATGCGGCGGGACGTGAAGGAGATCTACTCCCACATGACCTGCGCCACCGATACCGAGAACGTCAAGTTCGTCTTCGACGCTGTCACTGACATCATCATCAAGGAGAACCTCAAGGACTGCGGGCTGTTCTGAGCCCCAGCCCAGCACCCCCTCCCCTGGGGCCCAGCCCCGCTGCTNCAATCTCACTCCTCCTCCCCACCAACTCCCCCACCAGTCAGCACTGTGGGGCCCCCAGTGCTGCTGGGGGTCTCTGGGGCTCCAGGTCCTGGGGGTACCTGGGTGACCCTGGGTGCTACAGGGTGCTGGATACTTTTGGGTGCTGCAGGTCCCTGGGTAACCCTCAGAGCTGTGGGGTACTGGGGTTCCCTTGGGGGCTGAGGGTCCCTGAGTACCCCTTGGAGCAGAGGGGTGTTCGGGGGTCCTGGGTGTCCCTAGGTACTTGAGGGATCCTGGGGTGTCCCTGGGTTCCCTTTAGAGCTGAGAGGTGCTGGGGGTCCCCAGATGACCCTTGGCACTGGGGAAACTGGGCGGTTTTGGGTGCCCCTTGGTGCTGGGAGTCCCTGGTATCCCTCGGAGCTGAGAGGTGTTAGGGGTTCCCTTGGGTGCTGGGGGGGTCCTAGGTGCCCTCTGAAGCTGGGGGTGCTGGGGTGGTCCCTTGGGTGCTGCTGGGTATCCATGAGTGCCCCCTGGAGCTGGGGGATGCTGGGAAGCCCTCGGAGCTGGGGGTCCTTGGGGTGTGGGGTGTCCATGGGTGATCCCTGGGGCTGAGGGTTCCTGTGGGCTGCTGGGTGCAAGGGGTGCTACATCCCCCTCTGGGCTACAGGTTGTTCCTGGGTACTGGGTGACACTGGGGCTCCCTCGGTGCCACCATCCCACTGCTGCAGAGCCAGGGGGTGGCCATGTGTTTGTTCCTCCCCCACCCCAGAGCCCCTCGGGGTGGGGCTCAGCCCTGCAGCAGCATCCTGGCTACACCCCCAAGGGTCCCACCACTGCCCTCACCTCCCACGACCCCAGGGGGATGCCAGCCTACTTTGTGACCCTCTCCCACCCCGGGAAACCACCCCAGCCCTCCCACAGAGCTGAAGCCCCTCTGCCCACTCCCATGTCACACAGGGCGCTTCAGTATCTATAATTTCTCTTTTTTTTTTTCCTTTCTACATTTTATTATTTCAAACCATGTGAACAATTCGGTAAAACATCCTGTGGGAAAAGCGAGGCCGCAGGCACCGGCTGGAGGGTCCCCCCTGGGCTGGGGGGGACAGCGGGGGCCGCTCTGTACAGCGGGCACTCCTCGCCCAACGCAACAGCTAGCCCTAAAAACTAGGCTTAGAAAGAGGGGGGGGGATAGAGGCAGTGGGCAGCACCCCCTGCCCACCCTCCTGCCTGAGCTGCCCGTCGGGATGGGGGCAGCGAGGCGGGGTGGGGTGCAGACCCTCCCCCCCAAGGCACACGGTTGGGGGGTGGGCTGGCCACGGAGGATGCCGCCACCACGTAGCACTTGATGCTTTTAAATTGTTTGGTAAAAAGGTTTCTTTAAAAAGTAACCTGGCCCCAACAGGTGTGGTGTGGTTTTTTTTTTGCATGGTTTTGGGTTTGGTTTTGTTTTTTTTTTTTTTTCTTTTTTTCTTTCTTTCTTTTCTGGTTTACTAAAAGGAATGTCATGGGTCGTGTTTGTGGCTGGGTGGGCATCCCCGAGGTGTGCCCCCCGTGCCAGCAACACTTGCAATGTAAACAGTGAGAGCGCCAGGGCTCGGAGTGAATGAAGTGGGGGCTGGAACGGTTCAGGGGGTACAAACCAAGACTAAAACCTTGTCTTCCCTGGAAGGGCGACGCCGGCGAGGAGGAGGACGAAGGTGGGGGGCAAGCGCGTGCAGCAGGGGGTACATGGGCCCTGCCACCGTGCTGGCACTCAAAAAGTCTCTTTATGGGGTGGGGGCAGAGGGATGAATCCGAAGAGAAGCAGGAGTGGGAGATGGCGTGGTCCTTCCTTTGCAGCTCCTAGGAGAGAGACATCGTGAGCATGGGAGGGTTGGGGGACAGGGCAGCCTGCAGCTGCCAGGCTGTGCCCAGCCCATCCCTGGGGGACAGTCCATGACCACCCCATTTGGGGAGCCACCACTGGGACCAGCACCCACCTGGGCAGTGCCGCCCTCAGAAGAGACCACAGTCCTTCAGGTTGTTTTTGATGATGACGTCGGTGACGGCGTCAAAGACGAACTGCACGTTCTTGGTGTCCGTGGCACAGGTGAAGTGGGTGTAGATCTCCTTGGTGTCCTTCCGCTTGTTCAGGTCCTCGAACTTGCTCTGGATGTAGCTGGCTGCCTCGTCGTACTTGTTGGCCCCTGGGGAGGAAGAGACACTGGGCTGCCCCACAGTTGCCCACAGCCACCAAAAGGTTTGGGCTTGGCTTGGCCCCCCACAGCCACGGTGCTGTTGCCAAATGGAAGCTCCAGAGGCAGAGTGAGCCTCAGATAATCCTCCCTCAGGGCAGCTGCCCCTTGTGTTGTGTCCCCCCACATCTCCCATCTCCTGGGGCACCCCAAACACCACCACACTCCGCATGCTGCCCTAACCTCGGGCACAGGGGAGCCACCATCTCTGTCCCCAGCACCTCCTGCTACCCTGCCTGGGGTAAGGCACCGCCCACTGCCCTTGCCAGGAGGGCAGGGGGCACTGAGGGTCCCAGTGGTACCTGTGTACTCGGGGAAGCAGATGGTAAGGGAGCTGTGCACGATCTTCTCCTCAAAGAGGTCCTTCTTGTTGAGGAAGAGGATGATGGACGTGTCTGTGAACCACTTGTTATTGCAGATGCTGTCGAACAGCTTCATGCTCTCATGCATCCGGTTCTGGCAGGGGAGACGGCAACATGAGCTGGGCAGGAACCCCCAGGCAGCACCCATCCCACTGCTCCCCAAACTGCCACCCCTCATGCTCCTGCCTGGCAGGCAGGGGATGCCAATGGCCCTGCAAGGCTTGGGCCACACTGGCCAGGGCACTGGTAGCCACCAGAGGAGGGGCTGCTCCCTCAGCCCCCAAGGAGGGGACGGCTCATGGCGCTGGTTCCATCCCCACGACTCACCATCTCCTCATCTTCAGCCAGCACCAGGTCATAGGCACTCAGGGCCACGCAGAAAATGATGGCTGTCACCCCCTCGAAGCAGTGGATCCACTTCTTCCGTTCCGAGCGCTGGCCACCCACGTCGAACATCCTGCGGCAGGGAGGTGATGCGGGGATGGACGGCAGCTCCCGGCCCCGCCACCCTCACCCCGTGCCCTGCCTCAGTGTCCCCAGCTGCCCAGAGCAGGAGCAGCACTGCTGTGGGCACAGCATGGTGCCTCTGCCCCAGGGATTTTGCCAGTACTGAGGATCTGCCCCGGCTCCTGCTGCCAGGACAATGTCCAGGCCCATTTCCCAGTCGAAGCAAATCCCTGACGTGAGCTGGGGCAGGATCAGGCCACCTTTCCCAGGGGGTGTCAGTGTCATGTTCCCTAGAGACCTGCTCCAAGCAGACACAGCAGGGCTTTGCCAGAGACCTTGGACCAAGGGGAGCCAAGTGGCTGTGGGCTCAGCAGGATTGTGGCAGCACGAGGGCTCAGGGATGATCCCGATGCACCATCCGGGCAGCAGAGGATGCCCTGCCTCCACAGAGAAGAGCCCAGCAGTAGCATTCCACATCCACTGCCATGCCCACTGCCAACTGCTTGGCTGGCAGGAAGGCTTCCCCACCGGGACACGCTGCCTCCCCCCCCCAGACCACCCCCACTGCCACCTCCAAAGCGCTGCCCTGGCAATGCACGACCATGTCTCCATCCCACCAGGGTGGCATCGGGGTCCCTGCGAGCCCCCCGCATTCAGAGGACCCCAGCAGATCTTTCTGACATCAGCTCTGTTGCCATGGGACTAAATCCCCTGGGATGTGCACAATGGCAGCTTTTTGCCTCGGAAACCGGAGCCCTGATTATTTCCCGTGGGTTTTCAGTGGAAAGCAGCCACGGGGTGCCAGCAGGCAGCGGTGCCAGGGCCTGACCCCGAGACCCCAGCTCCTGCCCAGCGCCCTTCCTGCGGCGGAAGCAGCGTCACAGCAGCGGGAGGAGGGATGCCTTCCCCCCTCCCCTCCTCGCCAGAGCCTGGATCCGCCCCCAGGCTGAGCTCTGTGAAGTGTTTTTGAGGCTGTTCCAGCTATTTCAGCGGTTTCCGCTCTCTGAGGCAGCAGTTCCCGCCATGAGCAAACCAGGAGGTGGGGGGAACTCAGTGCATGCAATGTGTACCCACAATCCATCCCAGCATGGGGAAGAAGGGGTTTTTTGCTTTCAAAAAGGCAAAAGGGAAAGAGGTCGGACATACTTGAAGTGCAGGTCCTTAAAGGTGAAGTGGGTCTCCACAATGCCCGTGGTCTTCACCCTGGTGCGCAGCACATCCTGCTGGGTGGGGATGTAGTCGGCACGGGCTATCCTCTCCAGGTCGTTCAGGTAGCTGGAGGACAAAGAGGAAAGGTGCTGTGGGAGCTGGACCGTGGGGCACGACCCACCCAGATCCCATGGGGCATCCCCACACTGGCTCAGGGTCCCCTGTCCACCTCCCAGCACTGTTCATTCGGGGTGGGCAGTGCCAAGCCGGGACGCACAGCAGGGGCCCCATGTGCACCCTGGGGTCACCCCATGTCCCTTCCAGACACAGGCAGGGCAGGACATCAGTAGCCAGGATGACACAGGACCGAGGGACTGGGGGGCAGCGTGCTGGCACTGGGAGCCAGGCAGAGGATGCAGCCGGTGCTGGGGGGCTCGCCCCGTTCCCTTGGCCGTTAGCACAGGGGGGAAATGGCAAGAGGAAAATATTCAGTGCTATGGCAACCGGCCGCAGTGCCGGCGGAAACAATCGATGGCGCCGTGCCATTTATAGTCAAAAACACAAAGGGACGGCGTCCTGGGAGGAAGCAGGAGGCAGGAGGCCAGAGAGACAGGGAGCAGCGCCGTGGGGGGCTGCAGCCGTCCCGAGCCCCCCCTGGGGAGCATCGCCTGCCCTGCTGCCCGCAGGGTCCCGGCAGAGGGGGTGGCCGGGTCCCCAGTGTGTGACACCNCGGGGGGGGGGGGATCAAGGCGGGTTTTGATTTCTCCAGCTCACATTGCTTTAATTGGGTTACTACAAACGGGCTCCTTTAAGTAAATTAGGCTTGTCTCAATTAAGGCATTTGTGGCCCTGTAATCTGGTGAAAGCCAGATTACAGCCTGCGAGGCCATAGGGATCCTTGGCTCCGACTGCAGCACGGCCACTCACCGGCTCCTGGGAAACCTTGCAGCGTGTCAGGGCAGGGACAGAGCTGGAGGTGCCCCAGGACCCTGCTGTGGGTGTGAGGGTGGGGGACCTGCACGTTACTGCTGCAGAGCAGCTCAAAAACAGCCGGAAACACACACGGAGTCTGGCTGACAAAAAACAGGAAGCACCACAGCAGGGCCCTGCGCGGCGCCACAGGCTCTTGGACATTGCATCAAGCCCCGGGGTGCTGGTGAGCACCACCCTGGCACCCCAAACTCCTGGAACCCCAAGAGGCAGAGGAGGAAGAGGATGGGGGCTGCTGTGCTGCACAGGGCTGGGGCACAGGTGGGCTGTGAGCCGGGCAGGACACAAGGCTCCTCATCCCCAGGCTGTCCTGTTCCAGCAGCACCGTGGGCACATCACCATCCCTGTGAGATGGGCAAGGGATTGGCCACTGCATGGGCATCTCCACAGGGCTGGCAAAAGGCTGGAGCAACAGCTTGAAGGTGCTCCTAATTAATGGTTGTCCAACCCCCCACCATGTGCTAAACGCTCCATAATGGCACTGACAGAAACAGGCAATTGGCAGACGCTGTGCAGATACACCTGCTCCAAGTGTGTGTGTGAGATGCCTGGCACCTGCCAGGTGCCCTGAGCTCCCAAACCAGCACCTTCTGCCAGGGAAATGCCAGCGCTGGCTGGGGAGTGATCGGGCTGAGCAGACGGGCTGGGGAAGGCAGGTGTGTGCCTGTGAGGAGGAAGTGAAAGCTGCGGGTGCTGGGGGAAGGAGCTGACAGGAGCTTCTCCAGGTTTGGTGCTTGCCAGGAGCCTTCCTGCAATCTCTTCCCCACGGTGACCTCAGTGCAAAAGAGGGACCCGACAGTGCCACACATGGGGGACAGCTGAGGAAACCACGTGCTCTGGGATGGCAGCGAGTCCCATCTTGCCTGCAGGATCCCAGGCAAGGCCATGCTTGGTGGGGTCTTCCTGGCACACCATGAGCTCCTCCCACACTGCTTTGCCACAGGGGGTCTGGGTGGAGAGGGTAGGAGGGCACTGTGCAAGCTGAACACAGACTCAGCTATGTCGCCCTCTCCAGCAATAGTACATTAGGCAGATTAATTTATTTATTAATCTCTTCAAGGATAAACCCAACCAGATGCAGAAATTTATCTACCTATGGGGAAGAATGCTGGGTAATGCATGAGTGTAATGCCACATCTTTCTGTACAGAAACAGTTAAAAAGAAAAAGAAAAGCCTCTTGAGCATCCTACTCATCCTCTTCAGACCTAAGTGTCCCCAGGGCTTTCCTTGGGAATTTTTCTTGCTTTGATGGCCCATAAAGGGTGAGGAGGATGGGCAGGACCCTGGCTATGCTCATGAGTGGGGAACCAGTGGAGAGCCTCTCCTGGGGAAAGGCAGTGGGGACGGAGCAGTGGCAGGAGGGGGATGCCCCAGTGCCCCCCCTCCCAGGGTACACAGCACCCCACCAGAGAAGGAAACAGCTTTCGAAACATCCGCCTTCCCAGTTCCGCTCCGGCTCAGCCCCAGCGCCGTGCGGGAAGTGGCAGCACCAGCCCCTAGGCCTGGGATGGTGAACAGCAGCCCCTGGGGGGATTTTCTGCTGCTTGATAGGAGCACCGTGGCTCACAGGGCTCAGCTGAGCCGGGGCAGAGGAGGGGGTACTCACTAGGCAGCGGAGTCGTTCAGCTGGTACTCTCGGGAGCGGTTGAAACAAGCCTGGACCCCGTTGTCAGCCCACAGCCTCCGGATGACGTTGGCCAGGTCCTCGGGCATGATGCCCTGCTCCTCAGCAGTGGAGGAGAGTGCAAACAGCTGCCGAGCATCATCCTGCAGGGATAAAGCAGCTTGAGCATCGGCACGGACTTACCGAAGCTCACTCTGCCCCAAAGGACCTGATGGGAGCCCACCAGGGAACAGCAGGGCTTGGGCTGAGCCACCATTAATCCTAGTCCAGTTTTGGGCACATCTGTTTTAGCCCCCAAGAACCCCCATCCCTGCCAGGCACAGCGGGAGCAGGAGGGCACCCACCGCTCTGGAGGAGTCTCCAAAGTCAATCTGCAGGTTCCCCATCGCCTTGATGATAGCCATGATGGACTGGATGGTGTTGCTGTAGACCACGGCTTTGTACTGCCGGCACTCCTCCTCTGAGTAGCCATCCTCATGGATGATCCTGGGGCAGGGAAGAGACATAGGCAAGGTCAGCCCTTTGTGGGGTACCCCAGGGTGCTGCTCCCCACTCATGCTCTGTGGCAACACCGATGGGGAGCTTTCCCTGTCAGCCACTGGTTTTGGGGCCTGTGGCCGAGGCCTGAGCAGTGTCAGCCACAGTGACAGTGCAGGGACCACTCACTTCATCTGTTTGACGATGGTGCTCTTCCCAGACTCGCCGGCACCTGCGGAGAAATGAGAAGGGGTGAGGTCCTGTCCAAAGCCGGGAACCCCTACCCTACTGGGACACCCCCTTAGCCCAGGGAGGGAATGCAGCACGTTCCTCAGCCATTGGAGAAGCAGCATTGGCCAGAGCAGATGACTGGATTTGCACTGTAAACATCAGGACCAAGAAAAAGGGAACAAAAGGAGATCCTGGGGGGCCCTTGCAATAATTCCCAAGAAATGACACCTGCTCTGGGCCAGGAAAATGGCATCAACACACTAACATTTTTCCCACAGTCCCAGCATGCCACAGCTGACTGGCAATCCTGGCTTTGGCTGAACCTGGGGACTCCCCATGACAAGGGGGCCAAGCTCTGTCCATCACCTGCCATCCCATCTCCAGGCAGAACCTGAGCTCAGCTGCTGCATCCCACATCCCACATCCCACACCCCACATGCTCTCTGTGCTGGGGGACAATGGAGCACCAGCCCCACTGCATATCCACACCTGGAGCCAGCAGAGGCCAGGATGCAGGGATGCTTGTGCCACAAGACACATGCAGGGAACTCGGGAAGAAGTTGCCACCTCCACCAGCCAGCTCGAGTGATCCCAGCGGGCTCAGCCACCCCCAGGTTGGTTCTTAAATAGCGAGCACTTCCCAGCCTGCCGGGTCCTGTGCCCCAGCCTGCTGCAGAGGTGGCTGCCAGCAGGGAAAGCTGATGGCTTTTGGGGTCATTTTGTTTTTCAGCATCTAAACGCAGGGTTCCGTGAGTTCAGCGAGACAGCCAGGGTGCCTAAGGTTCTCCTTCCTCCACCTTGTCCCCCCTAGGGACGTCACCCCACGCAGGCGATGTGCAGCTCAGCCCAGCCCTCCCTCCACAGGCTGGGGCAGGGAAGAAGCAAAGTCACCCCGGCTGCAAGAAAGGGGAAGCCGAAAGGGGAAGCTGAAAGGGGCAGTGCATGTCCCTTGTCCCCTCTCTGTGCAGGGAGTGTCACGAGATGGATGAGTGCCTGGCTGGTCTTGCCCCAGGACCCCCAGCAGGATGAGGCCCCTTTGGCTGGGGACCAGTGTGGTCCCTGCCTCCAGGTGCAAATCCCAGAGGATCTCCCAAGCCAAGTCCATCCCTGTGTCCTCTCACAGCCCTCTTTATGGGTTCCCCCAGTGCTGCCTTTGGCCATGGAGCTGCTTTTACAGGGGGCCCCAAACAGGCCTGTGCCAGCATGGCCGCAGAGGGGGCAGAAGATTACAGAGCAGGTTAAAAAAAATTAAGAAAAAAAAAAGCAGATTATGCTAAAATTAACTGGGAAAAACAGGTCTCATCGTGCCAGCTGAGACATGGCAGGGAACAAACTCCTCCTGCGCATGTCCCCGGCCTGAACGCCACCTGGGTGATGGGCACACACCCCCAGGGACATCACTGTGGGCAGTGCTCAGGGCATGGAGCCCTGATGCTGGGGCCACACTGAGGCTGTAGAGACCCTGTATTTATCACCACAAGCACCCTGCTCTGCCGTTCCCATGCCGTAAGTGCCAAGGGAGGGGCTCTGCTCAGTTCAGAGGTCACTGTTCAGCTCAGCAGGGGCTCTCTGACCCATCCTCCCCCGGCACCCTCAGGATGCTGACGCGGCACCCGGCGCAGCCCGGCCAGCGCTCGTGGTCAGTGCTGGCAACTCCTGCCTGGAGCTGGGAGCAGGGGGGAAGGACTCGGCGTAGCCCTTCATTTTTTCCATTAAATACCTCTGGTTTCTAACACCATCCCGTACCGCTGGGTCCGGTGGCCGGAGCCAGCAGCATTCACCCGATCCTTCCTCAGCGGGTGCCAGGACAGGGAAACTGAGGCACGTGGCAAACAAGAAGCCGCCTTATCAGCATCCCTGAGGTGAGGTGCCAGACAGCCGTTCCCAGCTCCTCCTCTGTCTGACCCTGCCTGACATTTTCTCCCTGCCAGGAGGGAACAACCCCGCGGGGGCCTCCTGCCTTCTCCCGGCAGGGTGACGGTCACAGGGTGACCATCACTAAGGCCGGCTATTTCCTTGCCAGCTTCCCCCACATCTCCCGGCTCCTTCCCTGCTCCCTGAGGAAGGCAGCCATGTTCCAAGTCAGCACCTCCGCCTGCCACCAGGAGCTCGCCCAGCACAAGAGACTGAACACTTGCAGTGAGCAGGAATTTGGGCCTGAATGAACAGCCCCCGTCCCTGCGCGGGGGACCCTCCCCAGCCCCTTCAATGAGTGCGGCGGAGGGGAAGGGTTTCCAATCCCCGGAAAACCCCAGCTGCCGCCCATTCAGCCCCAAAACAATTCCTGGGCTGGATGCCAACCGCCAGCTTCCACCCTCCAGCCCAGCCCAGGCAGGATGAGGTGGTGTCAGAGAGCTCTGGACCCCTGTGCCGGCACTGGGGGGGATGGAGACCCCCCCACGGTGGGCTGACCCCACGGCTGCGCTTCCTCCAGCCCTGCCTCTTTGCAGGCAGTGCTTGTTCCCAGGGCAGCGCCTGGCAAAAACAGGAGGAGAGCTCTCTCTCGGGCTCACTTCCTCCTTTTTTCTGTTAAAAATAATCTCCAAAAATTTAAAATAAGCAAGCAGCTGCCTGGCTCCAGAACTCCCTGCTAATCCACTGGCAAAAACTTTATTGAGCCAACATATATATTTTGCAGCCCATGATTTATGAGGCTTTCTGGGCAGCAGATATTTAGTGCAATATATGCACATAGTTCTGGGCAGCACATACGTAATCCCTGTATTTTAGGAGCTGGCCACAGGTTTCAGGGTCCACCTCACCCCGCATCACCAAGAGGGGATTTTCCATTTTTCCACACGCCTCCATTCTTTCAAATATTCAGGCATAGATGGAAGCAATGCATAGCTGGAAAATTTTCATTATGGGGGAAAAGCTGGAATTCAATCCGCTAGCAGGTCCAGAGCCATCCCCATCCCCAGCACCCGGAGGCCCATCCCCTGCCACTGTCCCGGCAAGCTTTCCCAGCCTGGCAAACAGCAGCTATTATTTGAGCATGGATTTACAGATGAGTTTTAGTTCTGGACAAACCCACCAATCCCTTTCCCTGCAGGACAGATGGACAGCAGGACAGAAGGATGGCTGCAGAGCCCACTCCCCTCGGCACCTGTGGGGTCCCCACCATCAAATGGGACTGACGAAGGGGTGTGTAAAAAGCAGAGTTACCCAAAAGACTCAAAAACTAATAACAAAAAGAGATTCCCCTCAACATTTTCCTTCCTACCCAAAATAGATGGAAAATTGCTGTAAAAATAATCACATTTTTTTAAAACCCCACAGTGACATAGGGCGTTTTTCCCAAGGGCCATCCCATTCCAGCAAAGGGCTGGCCGCTTCCCAGAAGGAGCCCGTGCATCGCTGGCTGGTGGAATGCCACGTCCTCAGGCAGGACCTCAAAAAATTGGGGGGTGCAGACCCCCTGTCTAAGACAGCTGATAGAGATGCAAAAAAAAAAAAAAACCCACAAAAAATAAATACAATAGAAATAAATTGGCAGCAGGAAGGATGCTCAGGGCACACAGGGAGGAGGTGGGCTGGGGATGGTTTCCCAGGGGGAGCACGGAAAATGCACCCCCGGTGCCAACAAGGGCCGCCGGTGTTCACAAGCTGGACAAAACTATCCTTGTGCTGGGCTTTTCCCAGGAATCCTGAAACTTTGCTGCTCTGTTTCTGCCCCTGCCATGGCCAGAGTGGTCCCTCTCCCCCCCACCACTGCTAGGATGTGCCCCCACGCCCGGGTGCCATTATCCTGCCCATCCCGCCCTGACAGGATGGGGGCTCACCCTCTGGCACAGCCGGGATGCTGCCGGCAACCCCAATCCCCCCGGCTGGGTTTTCCACCAGCGGGATGGAGAATTACTCAGCTCCCCCAGCTCCGGTGATTCAATCAGTCTCCGGCCCGGAAAGCCGCGCTCCGGCCTGGAGCAGGAAACCCGGTGGCTGTGGAAGGCCAGGCCAGCCCTGCTTACAGCAACAGCGCTTGGGGACACCGTGATCCCGGCCCAGGGTAGGCTCAGACCACGGGACACCTTCTTCCATAAAGCTAAAAATGTATATAGGTGCAGCAATATATGTATATGTGCTTTTTGATACATATAAATCAATGTATATATTGCTCCATATAAAAAAGTAAGATGTATAAATATATACACACATACACAAAATCTAAACTATAAAACGCATTTCTAATGTACATGTGTAAAAATATATGTTAAACATATCCATATAAGCCTGCTGCTTCCCCTGGGCAAAGCCTAAGTGCTCATCTTGGAGCAGAGGGCAGCTGCCGGCCCCTAGGACATCACCAATGGGGGCATTGTAGTGACCCAACCCATCCCAAGCCCATACACCAGCTCCAGGGGGTTGGATGTCAGATCCCTCTGGATCTAACAGCAATGAATTCCTCCCTGGTCCCCCTCACTGTGTCACCTCTCAGCCCAAAAAACAACACTGGGGCTCCCAGTGACCCCGCTGAAGGGAGGACCCAGCCCCCTCCAAAACCCAGGACTGAGGAAGGAGTGGGGACAGAAACAACCCCCAAGACAGGATGAAGCACAGCAAAGCAGGCGGCTCACACAGAACCCAGGGCAGTGCTGGGGCCACGCAACCTCTGAAAGTCACAGCTGGTCCCTCCCTTCCTCTATTTTTATGCAAGCCCAAAAAAAAAAAAAAAAAAGCTGCTTCCGAGCCCTGCCCGGCCACTGTCTGTCCCAGGCAGGATCTGGTACAGGCAGCTCCTGCGTGACGTACCCTGGTGCCACCACCCCAGCGAGGGCAGTGTCCTCATCCCAGGGTCTGCACCTACAGCAACCCCCTGGGGATCAACGTAATCAACCCACCAGTGCCTTCCCCACCTCTAACACAGCTGAGAAATCCTTTACTTTCCTAATCCTCCAAAGATAAGGAATAAGGGGATAAGGAATAAGGAGCTTTGAGCACAGTGATCGCTTGCCTGCTGCTAACCCTACATCCCCCTGGAGCATCCCAGTTCCCACAGGCAAGGAGGTGGGCTGGCCAGAACACTGCTGCCCAGCAGAAACAGCCAGTGACTGCAGGGCTTTGTGTCCTGGTGATGGTGAGGAGCCGACAGCGGCTCTGGGAGCTGTTGGAACTACGGGGCAGATGCTCCAGGTGCTTTCAGGTGTTGGTGGTGGCTCCTGGCTTCTCCCAGCACCAAAACCGTGGGAGACTGCTGGTTTCCAGTGGCAGGGAGGGGAACATTCTTTCTTTGGGGGGAATTGCTTTGCCTGGGGGGATATTGCTTCATCTGAGTCTTCTCCCCATCAGAGACTGAAGCTTCAAACTATCCGACACACACTCAGTTTGCCAGAGCTGGCAAACAGCAGAGGAAACCCTGCAGGCACCCACAGGTGCCACAGCAGGAGCGGTGCTGTGCCCACGCCTGCAGAGCCGTGTGCCACGGGGGGTGTCCAGCCCTCTGCAGCTCACCCACCACGGCAGAGGAAAGGCAGGAGGCGGCTCATGGCCACATACAGAGCATGGCACAGATCCGAGGCAGCTGCAGCAGTCAGCCCCAAGCCCTCCGCGCTCCTACACTCCCGATGCCACCACCGCACACCGAGACCGGTGCCTTCCACTCCCACCGTGCCCTGCCTGGCCGCGGTGCCCCAGCTCCAAAGCTCGGCTGTGGGACACCACGAGTTGCCAGCAAAAAATCATGCCATGCTTGGAAGAGGCATCTCCTCCTCATGTCGCAGGTTGATGCGGCGCTAAGGGTGAAGCTGTTTTGCTCTTTAGTTTTTCCCTCCCTTTATCTGGAGGAGGCAGGAGGGCTGCAGCCCCAACAGAGGACCCTGGAGCTCTGCCTTGCTGAGAGGGACGAGGAGCTGTGGCATTCACCAAAACGCATGTGAGGCTTCAGGTCTCCTCAAAGCTTCCCCTGACCACGGGGGAAAAAAAATAAGCCATGGGAAGGGTGAGCAGCAGGGAGGTGGGAGCACCCCCCCAGCACTGCGGTCCCACTCACAGAGGGGACATGTCACAAGCAGCAGCCCCCAGGGGGGCAGCGCTGACCCCACCTGCCCGGCCGCTCCCTGCCCGCTTGGGAGGATTTTCCGGCCACGACTCAGCTCGGAAATGGGCAGCATTGACCCAGAGCTCTGGTGCTATTGACACCTGAACAGCTGCACGAGGAAGAAAAAAAAAATTTTTTTTAAATGTACAAAAAGAGCCATTTTGCTCTATTTTTGGCTTTAGAAAGCAGCTGAGATCAGAAATGCCACTCGTAAACACTGGCCCCAGCAGAAGGGAGTGTGGACATCCTCTTCCTCCTCCTGCCTCCACTGCAGGACAGAGCAAGACCCGGGAAAGGGATGTCAGCAGTCAGCCTACACCATGATCCTTGTCCCCCAGCTGCTCCTTGGTGATGCATATATACACACATACACAAACTGACTTTGTGACTGACAAACTCTTTGTTTTTTTAATGGCTTGTCCTGGAAAATAATGAAAGGCCGGATTTCCACATGCTGTTGCGGATGGGCCCCCCCAACCTGGGCACCCAGAGCTGACAGCACCAGGGTGATGCTGCCCAGACAGTCCTGGATGGTCCCAGGAGCCCCCCGAGGCTGGAGGTGCCAAACCCCCTCAGCCAGTTACATCCCCATTACTTCCCACCAGGCAGTGGTCTGAGAGGAGCAGAGCAGGCAGCAAGGCCAGCACAGGAGCAGCTCACAGCAAAGAGCTACCACGTGCTTCTCCACCATCCCCCAAATCCCATGGGGTTTCACTCCCCTCACTCTCCCCTCCACAGAAAAAAGCAGGGCAGCGAGTGTGCCCAACCATCGAGCCCCCCAGACGGCACAGACCCCCTCCCAGTATTCCCAGGATGGGTTTTGCTGCCAGCACTGCTCATGCCAAGGCAAAGAAAATCAAAATAAAATGAAATGAAAAAAGCGACGCACTCTGATAAAGGAGCGTTTTGAGGCGTTAATTACGTATTTCTCAAGGCAGGCAGGGGTTGAGCAAATAAAGGCCTGCCGGATTTCAGCGTGACTTCCTGCTGCTGGCAGCTTCCTCTGCAGGCAGCAGATGAGCCCAAAGACATTTTCTGTCGGGGATCCCTCTGCCCGTCCCGCTGCCCCACGGTGCCGTGGGAGCCTCGCACGCTCCTGCCTCGCACCTGGAGCCGAGGCTCTCCCTGGGAATTTCGTAAAGGGAATAAAAAGCCCAACTGGGAGTCATTAAGAGAAATAATAAATTAAAGTAACGAAGTGGCTGCCTTGCCCGCAGGCACAGGGCAGGGCTGTGAACGCCCATGGGAGCATCACCAGGGTGCTTTGAAGAGCGCAAGCGGCCCGTTATCGGTACCAAAATCAAGTGTCCGTGGGGCAGAGAGCCCGTGGGCTGTGGGGGGCCCTGCCCACGGCAGGCAGGGGCCCAAGCCCCCCAGACCCCCACGGAGAGGGGAGGGTGATGGAGAGGCTCGGGTCTGTCCCAGTGCTCCAGTGGGGAAGGCACGGGGCAGTGGGTGCCTGTCAGCCCCGTTACCTCCANCCTGTGTTCCAAAGGGATATGCCCAGGCTGGACACTGACAGGTTGGGGGGACAGTACCATAGTGGGGTGGTGGCTACTTCTGGGGGGGAACCCTACAGCTCAGGATGGGGTGGCACCCGCTCCTGAGAGGCACCCAAGGCTTGCTGTAGGGCCAGCACCCCCTGCCAGGGGGATCCCCAAAGCCTAGAATGGGGCTGGCATCCTGCTCGCAGAGGGGTGGGGAAAGAACTTCAGTGTGGAGAGGATCCCCAGGGTCTGCTGTGGGTACAAAGCTCCACTCCTGGGGGGAAACCCTGGGAGCCAGGATGGGGTCAACACCCCACTGCTGGGGGGAACCTTGGGAGCTCGGATGGGGTCAATACCCCAGTCCTGGGGGGTGGGAGACACTGGGAGCTGGGATGGGGTCAACATCCCATTCCTGGGGGGAATCCCTGGGATCTCGGATTGGATCAACACCTCACTCCTGGGGGGGATCCCTGGGACCTGGGATGAGATCAATACCTCACACCTGGGGAGGATGCCTGGGACCTGGGATGGGGTCAACACCCGACTCCTGGGGGGAAACCCCAAGGCCTGCTGCCCCATTCACGGGGGGGGAACCCGGAAGCTTGGGGCGGGGCAGGCCCCCCGCTCCCGGGGACATGCCCGGGGCCCGAGATGGAGCCGACAGATCACCGTGGGGAGATCCCGAAGCCTGGGCTGGGGCCAGCATCCCACTCATGGGGGATCCCCGGGGCGG
>VWZW01005384.1:548933-567680 GCA_013397115.1 Edolisoma coerulescens | reverse complement strand
CCTCTTTGCCCCCCCCAGTCCTGGCAAAGCCTTCCAAGAACCCAGGGACGCGGTGTGCTGGCACTGTCCCCACACCCCTCCCGCAGCCCGGGCCCTGGCACCGAGCTGAGTGCTGAGCGAGGGGAGCCTGGCTGGAGGGATCAAGGCAAACACGCCGGGGAAGAGCAAGCGCCGGCACCACGCTGTGGGAACCAGCCTGCCAGGACAGGGGTGGGATGGGGGATCCACACAACCACCTGGGCCTGGAATGGTGAGAGGGGGAAACTGAGGCACGGGAGGGTCAGTCAAAGTGGAGCACCAGTCAGGACAGGGGCTGGCATGCTGCTGCAAGGAGGGACAGGAGCAGGGTGCTGCCACCCACCAATCAAGCCGAAGATGCCAAGAATGGAGGGGGCAAAGATGACCAGGAGGTTGATGAAGGTCAGCAGGATCACAGCAATGGTGATGTGGCGGATCCAGCTGAAGTCTTTCCCTTGGAACAGCATCTGCTGGATGGCCCGGCGCACCTGGGGACAGGGACAGGGTATCACACTCCATCCTTGGGGCCAGGACCCATACCCTGTCACTGCAGTCCTGCTGGTCCCCATCACCCCTACCCCTACTCCAGCCCCATCCCTATGGCCCTGCAGGTCACCGTCACCACTTTCCCTTCCCAAGATCTGACCCTGATGCCCCACTGGTCCCTGTCACCCCTTCACAGCCTTGTCCCTGTGGGCCTGCCTGTCCCCATCACCCCTGCCTCTGCCCCAGCCCTGTTCCTGGCACCCAGCATGTCCTGTTCCCCAATCCCTGTCTTCATCACTGCCTCAGTTTCCCTTCTCAAAGCCTGGTGCTGAAGCCACCTGGCATTCCTGTGGGGCCACTCACCGGGAAGAGGACAATGGGGACGGTGAGGGTGACAGCTGTCAGCACAGCCACACGCACACACAGGATGAGCACATCAAAGGGGTCCACCTTGATGTATGTGTGCAGCAGCTCCGACTCCACGTGGCCTGTGAACACCATCATGGAGCCCCCGGGTGAGCCCCAGCACCATCACTCCCCTGGCACAGGTGTGCCAGCCCCAGCCCCCTCCCCGAGGGCTCACCGTAAAACGTGAGGTAGCCAAAGAGGGCAGCCAAGAAGTACATGAGGTACATGACCATGATGGAGATGTTGGAGATGCACTGCATCTTCTTCTTGGAGGGGCTGCAGGACACGGTGGGCTCAGCACAGCCCCATGGCACCCGCTGACACCGAGCACCCGCCCAGCGAGGAGGGGTGATGCCAGAGCACTCTGGGGTGTGTGGGGGCTGTGCAGAGAGGGGCTGTGTCCCCCTTCCTGGGCAGGGTGGTGTGTTGAATCACCCACCACCAACCAGCCACCCACCCTCTCTGGGTCATGGCACCCACCTCCTAGGGGTCACACCACCCCACCTGGACCATGGCACCCACCTCCCAGGGGTCACACCAGCCTACCACCCATTCTGAGTCACATCACACACCTCCCACGGGTGATAGCACCCACCACCAACCAACCACTCACCCATCACTGCGTCATAATGTTCACCTCCCAGGGGTGATAGCACCCACCCCAGGTTCTAGCACCCACCTCCTGAGACTGATATCACCCATCCCAGGTCCTATCAGCCACCACCCACCCACCTACCCACCCAGGGTCATATCACCCACCTCCCCACGACACCCCGGCGCAGGTCCCACACACGGACGGCACTGCCTTTGGGTGGGTGCCAGATGAAGCCCACCCCTCCCCGTGGGTGCCCCCTCCCAGGACTCACTCCTTCAGCTCGGTGTAGATGGGCAGGACCTCGGGGTGGCAGACGAAGGCAAAGGCCATGATGGGTATGGTGTACGCTGTCTGTGCGAGAGGAGGACGACTGACTGCTGGGGGCCAAGTGGCAGGTGCTGCCAGCACCAGGACCGCCCGTCTGCATGGGGTGCACGGGGTGGGGGCTCACCCAGAGCCTCAGGGGTGCATCCCAGGTCCTTACCTGTGAGTTCAGGGTGAAAAAGCTGGGTGTGCAGGTGTCCTGCTCAGGGGCCTGGAGGACTGTGTAGCCATTTTGGTAGTCACTAGTGCTGACAGTGGTGACGTTGAGGATGCCCGTGAGGTTCCCCTCCTGCTCTGGAAGTGGGCAGGGGACCTGGAACTTCTTGTAGATGACCTGGAGTGGGGGGAACATGGGGACAGTCAGCTCTTGGTGCCCCCAACTCCCAGCACACGTTGCCCAAACCAGCACCATGCCCAGCAGGAGAGTGACCCTGCCGGGACCCCCCTTTGGGACACCCTTTGCCAGTGCTGCCCTGTGGCCATGCTGCTCCCCCAGTCTGTCCCTGTGGGGGTGGGCAGTGGGACAGAGCGAGGCAGCAGCACGTGGAGGGGCCACATGTGCAGTTGCCCCCCCCCGGCACCTTCCCCCTCTCCCTTTCCACAACATTCGGTTCCTTCAGCCAAAAATAACCCAGCAGCTTGACAGCCCTGCCACGGCGTCTCTGCAGCCCCAAGCGCCCGCTGTCCCCGCTGCCTCTGCTGTCCCCACAGCAACCAGCCCAGCCTCACACCGCGGCAGGAGGGATGCTTGGCACCCCAAGGCACCGGCACATGCCCGCGGGTGCTCACCGAGATGAGGAAGAAGACCATACAGCTGAGGGAGAAGCCGCTGGCATAGCCAAGGTAGCCTGGGGAGGGAGGAGAGTGGCCGGTGGGTGCGGGCAGGACCCTCGCACTGGATAAGTGTCCCCTCCTTGCCCAGCACATCCGGGCTGGCACCATCACCCCGCAGGAGACCCAGGGTGCCAGACCCCAGTGCCATGGGTGGCAACTCCCTGACTTACCCAGCTGCTTCATGAGGGCCAGGGGCAGGATAATGGTGACAGAAACCAGGATCACCAGGTAGTTCCCGTTCAGGTACCAGTCTCTGGAAGCAGAGGGCCTGCTCACCACCCCGCTCTGCTGGGGCACAGGGGGCAGAGGCAGCCACTGGGGGGGCTGTCTGCCATTCCTAGGGACCCTTAGGCTGGAAAATCCCAGGGGCACTGGTGTCCCCTGAGGCTGGCATTCCTGGGGGACCCTGGAGATGTTCCCCTGCCAACATCCCTGGGGACCCCTGAGATGGCATCCTTGGGGACCCCTGAGGCCAGCATCCCTGGGGGCCCTTGAGCTAGGGTTCTGCCTACCCCCACAGTGCTGCACCCCCAAGGGCTAGAGCTGCTAGAGGGGATGTGGGCATGGGGTGGGGGGAACCTATACCCAACCAGTCCCCGCAGCCCACAGGTTCTGCTCAAGGAGGAAAGCCTGATCCCAAGGGGATGTGAGAAGCAGGGATTGGAAGTTCAGCTCGGTTTAATCTCACCCAGGGGCTTATTCAGCACTGACAGTTATCAAAAATAGTAGTGGCTTAATGACAGTAAATCCCTGCCATGGGCTGCACAGCTGGAGCCAGAGCCCCGGCGCCTGCCCGGGGAAGGCATGCGGGCAGCGTGGGCAGGAGGCACTCACGTGGTCTTCTCCTCCAGGTTCAGGAAGGTCTGGATGACCAAAGGCACTTCAGATTTGACGATGTACAGGTAGCTGGACATGGCTGCGGGGCAGAATCAGATCGTGCTGCACTGGTGTTCTCTGCTCCCATCCCTTGTCCCCAGCCCCGACGGGTGCCCCAGTGCCATGCTCACCTCCGATGTTCTGCAGCGTGATGGCGATGGCTGCAGCCAGCTTCCCCGGCGTGCCGAAGGCTCGGTAGCCCAGCTGCTCGTAGGCGCGGATGCCTGTGGGACGGGGAGCGGCGGTGGATGAGAGCCGGGATGGGACCCCCTGGCACGGCCCTGCTGAGGATTTGGCACTCACCCACAATGCCCGAGGACTTGAGCAGCAGGTGGATGGAGTAGCTGGAGAGCAGGGCCACCGCTGTGAGGAGGAAGCTGCAGGAGGAGAGCACAGTTACCAGCGGGTCACAGCACAGGGCTCGGACACGGCTGTGGGGCAAACCCCATGCAGACATGCTCTGCCTGTGGGCAGCTGTCCTGGCAGGACACCAGCCCCTTGCCTCAGCACCAGCTAGGTGCTCACAGGGCAAATGGGCTGCAGGGTATGGGGACTCTGTCCATGTCTCCACACCCAAGAGGAGCCATCACTCATGTCCTTCAAGCCACTTTTGGAAATCTGACTTTGTAGTAAGGAAGGCAAACCTTCACCCTCCTCCTCCCCCCCTCAGTGGGGCACAGCACTCACAGAGCAGGCAGGCTCATGCCAGCGATGGGCATTGCTCAGCCAGCAGGACACTGGTCCCTGCATCACCCCAAGTCAGAGACTTCTTTCTTGCCTGCACCCACCGATCCCCTTGGAGGAGCCCCCCACACCCAGAACCCCGCCATGTCCCCATGGCACTCACAGGAAGAGGATGATGCCGGTGTTAGCCATGGCATAGGCCAGCCCCAGGATGCCACTGCCCATGATGGCATTGCTCAGATTGAAGACGGACATCCCAAAAGACGTCTTCCCTTCAAACTGTTCACAGGACACAATGGGGAGGGGATGCACCAGTCGCACCGGGATCTTGCCCCATCCCACCCCCGCCACTGTGCCCATGCTGCTACTCACGTCAGTGAAGTGTGTCTGCTTCTTCTCGGCACCGTGGGGCAGGAACTCCTCCATCTCTGCCACGCCGGTCTGGTTCTCCTCAAATCTGTCCGTGGAGGGAGAGGAGTGAAGCCAAAGCAGAGACAGGGGCCATCAGCACTGGCTGGTATCTCAAGGGGAGGGAGCTGCTCAGAGGACCCCCCAAGTCCCTGGGGCCCCTACCTGTCACCTGCCAGCGAGGGGACAGTGGAAGTGGTGAGTGCGGCCGTGTGCTTCCCATTGGGCACCAGCTCCACCATCTCGGCCTGGAGGGGCACGTCCGTCGTATCCATGGTTGGGAGACAGCTGGGCTTGCTACGGGCTCTACTCAGGCTCTGCAACAGGGAGGCAACAGAGGTCCAGCTCTGGGCAGGAGCACTGGAGGGGCTGGCCTGGAGTCTCACAAGTCCTGCCTCCACCAGGGACACTGGAGTTGGGCTCAGCACCAGCGCTGGTGGCACTGCAGGGACAGGCACCCAGGGATGAGAGGGTCACCGAGCCAGGCATCACCACAGCTGTGCTTCTCCCTTCTGCCCGCTCAGCACACAATGTCCCACGGAACTCAGCCCCAGCTCCAACACCCCACCAGAGTCCCAACATGGGATTGTCCCCTCGCCCAGCCAGACATCCCACAGCCCACCCCATTCCTTTGCTCACAGCACTGCCCAGCCCCAGAGTCCCCATCCACGCCGCCTGCCCACCTCCACTCCCCAGCCCGCAGCTCTCGGCTCCATGACTCAGTTTCCCCTCCTGGAGGCGGGTGCCAGCGGGCGAGTGGGGGTGTTTGGGAGGGCGGCTGAGGACGGGGTGGGGAGCTCAGGGACCCCCCAGCCACTGTTATGTAAAGCCCGTGGTGCTGCCCGGCGCGAAGGGCTCACCCACGTCCCGCCGCTGCCGGGGTGCCAAGGCGGGGGGCTCGGGGGCACGTCAGGGCTGGACAAACGGAGCAGGAAAGAGCGCGGGGCCGGGAGACAGCTCCTTGGCAGGGGAAGGCGGCCGGGCTGCCGAGCGCGGGACGCCTTGGCACGCCGCACAAAGCCGCCTCTGTGCGAGCCCCGGCCCTCCCCGCCCCGCTGGGAAACGGCACAGGGTGGCTTTCTGGGGCAGGCTGGCAGCCGGGACAGGGTCCCGCCACCCCCCACTGCCCCGGGGGGCTGGGGTCCTGTCCGGCTGGCCAGGGGGCTCCACACTGGGGCTAGGTCCAGCCAAGGGCCGGTGCCACCCGGCTGGAGGTTAGGGCTGGCTGGGATGCAATGCGGTCCCCAGTCCCGGGAGGATGCTGCTGCCCCACCACCCCGGTGCCGGGGGTCGCCATGGGGTGAGCGGGGGACATGGCCATCTTTATGCTCCCAGGGGATTGGTGGCCCCAGAGATCAGAGGAGCCTTCCCACAGCACGGTCGGGTCCAGCAGTCCTCCTGGCACGCAAGGGAAGGATGACACGGCAGGGTGTGGGTGCCAGCACCTCCGGTCTCCTGAGCTGCTGCCCTGCTTGTCCCTGCCCATCCAGGCCACAAAGACGACCTGGCAGGGTCATCCCAGGCCACGCATCGGCTGCTGGCACAGTCAGGGGGGCCAAGGCCCTAAGGTTGGCCCAGGGTGGTGGGCACATATTTGGGCCACCCTGCCTGCAGCACCCAGCCAGGTGGGGAAACTGAGGCAGGACACAGGCCAGCAGGGACCAGAATGAGAAGGCTCAGCCCTGCGGGGGACGAGAGGGAAGTGCAGGGCGGGCTCTGGGTGATGATTTATCCCCTCCACTAGGCCTCCGCTTGGGATGGGTCCAGGCATGAACAAGGCTGCCAGCACGTCCAAAAGCCACCGTTAACTCTGCGCCTTCCCACCACCATGGGCAGGCATCGCTGAACCCACCGCTCGCCCAGTACGGGATTGAGGGGGGGCACCAGATCCATGGTGTTCCATCACCTCCCTAAGCCCCCTGGTGCCGCTGGGCTGCCTGCGGGCAGGGCTTCACCGCATCCCACTGGTGGCAGGCAGGAGCTGCCCACTCCCCTGCCTGCTCCCCCACGGGCGCCAGGAAGGCTGGGCACTCTCATCTGCAGCCCCTTTCTTCTCCCAGGTTATAATTACACCTCTCTGGGCAGCTCAGGAAATACCAGCTTCTTCCCCCAAGCGTCTCTCGGAATAGCAAGCGGCACGGCCGAACTCATTCGGCATGCACCGGGCTTCGTGCTGCCACCCAGACGCTTCCTCCCGCCGGGCAGCCCTGGCACAGCCTTGGCACAGCCCTGGCACAGGCCCAGCACCACTCACTGCCACTTCCCCAGCTGGCCCTGGCCTTTGCCCCTCGGCCAGGGTCTGCTGGTGGCAGCGGCCAGGGCAAGGGGGGAGATGAAAGAGGAGGGAGCACGAGATGCTTCGATCGGGCAGTGCGAGCCCTGCACTGTGTTTGCCTTGCGATAAGGCAGAACAGCAAATACAGAGTGACGGGTGGCCCCGGAGGGGTGGCTTGGTTCCCCTCCAGGCTGGGGTTGGTGGGTTCACCATCCCACTGTATGCCCACCTTAGCTGGGAACCCTCTGCTCTGGGCAAAGAGCATCTCCTCAGGGCTCTCTTCCCTCAGGGTGCCACCACGCAGACAGGATGCTGCCATCTTCACTGCCGTGTTGGGTAGCCCACATGCTGCCTGGCATTGTCTGACCACCAGCCCCAGCGCCCGCTCGCCCAGCCTGACGGTGTGGGCCTGGCCACGTGTGTGGGCACAGAACCCCCCCGCTGTGGCACCCAGGGCCACGTTCCTGGGGGTGCTGAGCAAGCTGCATCGATTTCCCGGCATGCGCCTCTCCGCTGCCTGCCGGGCTCCGGGACACAAGGACAGCGACAGCCCCGCTGCAGCCAGACCTCCCACCTCTCCCAGGCTGCTCCGCCTGTCCCAGTGCTTGGGGACACCCCACCAGCCTGAGCCGGGCCCTGGTGCCGTCCTGCAGCCGTGCAGATGGAGCACGGAGCCGGATGCGTGGCACGGCACGTCCCGTCCCGCCGGCCACGTCTGCGCTTCAGGGGAGGCCACGTTGGGTCTCGCACGCTGCACCCCGGCCAGCACAGACGCCTGCCCGCCCTCGCTGGGATGGGGACACGTGTGTGGGGCGGCAGGGCTCCCAGATCCCTGCCCTGCCCTGGCAGACGGGCAGTCCTGGGCTCACCCCGGCGCCCTGCCAGCCTTCCTTGGGGACCAGGGCACCGTGGTGAGGGTTCCAGTCCTGGGAGGGACTGCATCTCTCTCTCTGCCTCATGTCTCGCTTCCACACAGACTTTATTTAAAAGGTGGAAAATCCCAGCTGGGAGCGTGACACAGGCGGGAGCAGGGGGCTGGGCAGGGGAGCTCTGTGGGCAATGCCAGCAGATATGTTGGATGGGAGGTCCATTGCACCTGGCAACGTGGCCAGGAGGATGTGTACCAGCCTGGGCAAGCCTGGCTCCTGCACTGTGCCAGTTCCCCTGGTCAAGCCCCGGCCCGGCACGGTCCCCACCAGCGCCCGCGGTGCCGGTGGGAGTACGGCACACGTGGGGACAGCCACCAGTGCCTGCCAGCCATGCCTGTGCCAGGCAATGCCAGCTCGGGGGGCCGTGACCCAGCGTGTCCCCACAGCCCACAATGCCCATCTGTGAGCACCCACCCATCTGTGAGCACCCACTGCTCCCACCCGTGGGGAGCGAAGGCACAGGGTCTGCCTGGCAGCAGGTGAGTTGCTCCTCCAGGCTGGGGACCCCCAGAGGGCAGAGACTCCCTCCCCATCTCCTCTCCCTTGCAGATGAATCCTCGATAATCCGGCCCAGCTGGGGCCGTGGGACTATTCCGGGTGGTAATCCGGCTTTAGCACCAAGCCTGCCGCAGCTGCCGGCCTGCGTGCTGGCAGCCAGGTATCCCGCTGCTGCCGGTGTGTGCCGGGGGATGGCCGCCCCCCCGCCCGTGCCCGCCTGCCCAGGGGACTGTTCGGGTTTCAGCAGAGCCGGGCACACAGGTCTCATATTCCCTGAGGTTGTGCTGACGACCGAGCCCTGCCAGAGAGATGGGCAGCTTGGGCAAGGGGGCAGGGGTGCCAGTCGTGTCCCCCCACTGCCATCAGCCCCAGCCCTGGGGTTACCCTCAGCACTGCTGCTGGGCCCGGGGTGACCCCAGCCTGGGGTCCCTGGTCAGCCCCTGGCACTGCTGTGGGCACAGGGGTGTGTGGGTACAGCCGGGCAACAGCCCAAACCTGGGTGGCCCCTGGGCAACCCCTCCCCAGGGAAATGGACCCCAGCAGGGCACACAGCAGAAATCCCCCCACCCCTTGCCCTCCACAGAGAGCCACCCCCCGTGGCTGCCCTGGAGTGGGGTCTGCCCTTCCCCTGAAGCACACACATCCATAGCTTTTCCCTCAACCTGCCTCCCTAAAATTAGCACACCAAACCTGGTTTTAACCCATGGTGCTCCACCCCCCACCTGCCAGCTAAGCAAAGGCAGTGTCAGGGTGCCACCTCCCCCAGAGGCAGTAGGCACCCAAAGGGGCAAATCCAGCCATTCAGGGGATGGCTGGGCACCTCACCTTTGGAGCAAAGGCTCTGGGGGCACTCCGGGGGCATGAGAACTCCAGCAGCTGTGGGAAAGGACAGCTGGAGGCAACCTGCCTGGTGCCTGGCTGGAGAACCCTCTGGGTAGCCCTGCTCTAGACCTGCCCCAAAGAGATCTGCTGGAGATTCTCCTGAGACAGCTCCACCAGAGATCCTCGAGAGATGACAGCCCCATGGGTGGTCATGCCAGCCTGCCCCACTCATGCTCCCAGCACAAGCTGGGAGCAGTAAGCACTGCTCCTGGGCTCACCTCACCCCTTTCAGCCCCAAATACCACACCATGGCTCATCCTCGGGTCAGGCAACTCCCCCCGCGCTCCAGCCAGGGCAGGATTGGCAGTGGCAAGTAGGAACAAGTGGCTCTGGAAGCTGCTGTCCTGGCTAGCAGGGCTCTGGCAGCACCAACACCTGCCTGGGCACTTCTGGCCATCTCTGCTGCACTGTGTGGGCAGCGGTGTCCATCCAGGGTCTTACCTCTAAGAGCACAATTGGCACTCATGTCCTGGGGGACAGCTCTGCCTGAGCCTGGGAATGTGCCTGCATGCAGAACGTGCCAACAGCTGAGCTGGCCCGTGGCCACTGTCCTGCAGCAATGGACGTGCCAGGGTCTGGGACACACCAGGGAGGGAAAAGGCAATTCAGAGAAGGGGATGGTGGAGCCAAACACCATGGTGGGGCCATGGAGAGGGTTTTCCAGTGCCAGAGCCATGGTGCAGCTCAGCCACAGCATCACCTGCCAGGCACACAGCCCAGGATGGGGCCACGCTGCAGGTATCAGCCATCACCATCCTGCCACATCCTCCAACATCCAAGCACCAGGACCGAGGCAAGCCAGGAAGAGCAGTGGGGAAGCTGAGGCCAGGCAAGGGGAGTCATGTCCAGCACTGGGACAGCCCAGGCTGTTGCTGTCCCCTGCCAGTTTGAGTCCATGTGGTACAAGGTCAGGTGGCAGAGGCAGCTGGCATCTGGAGGGACAGGGATAGGGTGGGCACAGCACGAGGCCGATGGCACCCAGTGTGGTTCTTGGGGAGGCTGGGTGAGACACCAGCTTGAGCCCAAAGCACCTCAGGCAGCGCTAGGCTCTATGATGGGTTTTGCTTTGAACTTCAAACTCTGCCCTCCAGGAACGCAGGGCCACCCGGGGAAGATGGTGGCACAGGTAGTGGCACTGCAGAGCCCGGTGGGCAGGTAGTGCCTGGGAAAGAACACGTCAGGTTTTCTACCACACCTCTGGAGCTGTGTTTTGCCTTGGAAGCAAAATGCTTTCCAGGAGCTCACACTCCCCAAAACACACCTGGCCTTAGCGGGATGACACGGAGGGGTCAATAGCAAGAACTCCAAGCTGCCATTTGCTGCTGGCAGTGCTGGGGACACCGGGAGGAGGGACTGGCCTCAGCCACAGCCCCGCGTGCCTCCCGCACCCCCAGCACAGCCCCCTGTACCAATCAGAGCCATGATTTGCCCAAGCCCCATGGCACCACCGCTGTGCCCGGCCATGCCACTCTCACCATTGGACCAGCCTGACATTTGCTCCATGGGGACAGCAGGACCAGGCTGGCTGTGCCCCGCTGGCATGGGGGACCCAGCCAGTCCCAGACCTGCGTCAGCGCCTGGGGAGGCACGCAGCGGCTGAGACCCACGCGGCGAGGAGAGCCGGGGGCATGGGGGGTCCGTCCTGTCCCCGACCCGCCTCTGTTTTCTCAAGGGTTGCACTTCCAAAGGAGCCCGTGGGATCCCGCTCCTTCCCGCATCCCCATGAGCCAAGGAAAATAGGCTCTGCCGTGCTTGTTTGTTTGCCGTGGCCGCGGCCCCGGCGTGTGATTACAGCTGCAGCACGGCCGGGTGCTGTGGGGCCCTTTGCGCCTCAGCCAGGGTCCCCCGCAGTGCCAGCATCCCCGTGGCACCCCCGGGTGGGATGGGGTGTCCCACTGCCCCTTAGCATCCCTGGCCACCAGAGCCAAGGCACACCAGCACTCTGTTCTGGGAGACAGGGCAGTGTTGCGAGGCACAGACGGCTTTCTCTGGGGTACCCCCATGAAGCCACAGGGACCAGGCAGGTCTAACACCTACCAGCTTGGGCCTGGTCCAAACACCAGTGGAAAATTCCCTGTCTCCTCCACGTCGGCTCAACACAGCCATGCCCTCCGAAGCCATCCAGGGCTCTGCTTCCCTGCCATCCCACCTGTTGGGGACTTGCCAGGTCCCCTGTCTCCCCCGTGCCACCGCAGAGCCAGCCCAGCTTGGGGACCCCAAGTCCAGCAACCACCTGCCGGGGTTCAGTTTCCCTTGGGGAAGATTTCTGTCCCGTGGGACGTTCACAGCTGACACGGCAGAGAGGGCCACCGCGCTGGGTGGCATAGGACACGCGTGGCCGACAGGAACGCAATGTGCCGCCTGGCTTTCCACGCGGCTGTCCCGGGCAGCCAGGCTCTATAAATACCACAGCCGACGGAATCACCGCACGCAGGTCCCAGCCAGCCCCAGAGTGCCCATGACGGCCGGCATCACTCTCCCTGCCCGTGCCCCCTGCTCCGGCACCCCGACACCCGATCCTGGCCACAGCCGCGTGCAGCCTTCAGAAACATATGTCATTCCCACTGGCGATTAAAAATTAAAGCAGAAAAAAGGGAAAGTAAAGGGAGTTTGGGGGGTTGGTGTCACCACGATTATCAGCGGAATGTTGCACGCCGAAGCCCCCAGCACCGCGCTCCGGGCAGGGGCAGTGTCAGGGCGCTGGGGTACCCAGGCGGCACGGCAGGGCTCTGCCTCCCCCTGCACTCGCGGGATGTGTCACCCACCCGTGGGAAGGTGCCAGACGCTGGGGAGGGAAGTGGCAGGAGTACAGCAAAGTAAACAGCCCCGGGGCGCTGCCACCTGCCAGAGCTGCCGGGCCCCGGAGTCTTCCCGGTGCTGCCCGGCGCCGGGAGCAAGAGGAGGAAACGGAGGAGGAGAGAGAGCCGGGCTGTGGGAGGAAAGCGGGGCCGGAGAAAGGAGATGGGTCGGGAAGGACTGGATGCGGTGCGAAGGAGAATTAAGGGAGGTGAGGGGTCCGAGCGCCCGGCAGCCTCCAACTACGGAGCTTCACGGAAGACGAGGCAGCGAGCCCGGGGGTGCGAGCAGCAGGGGAGACCGGAGAGACCTACCTGCCCCCTCTCCGCCGTGCCTCTGCTGCGGGCTGGGGCAAGCAGCCCCCGGTGGCCGGTGCCGCGGATTAGAGACTATCCTGCGACCGTAATCCCGGCGGAGCCGGAGATTAAACCGGACCCGAGCCCGCCCCCAGCGCGGCGGCTCCCAATCTCCTCTCCGCCGGGGCACAGGAGGAGCGCTGGGGAGCGGGTGGAGCGCCCGCCCTGCATCGACAGACCCCTGCCCCGCCCCGCCCCCCCCCGGCGGGACCACCGCCCCTCGGGCACAGCCGCCCACTGGGCACCGCCGTCCCACCGGGCATCAGCGTCTCACTGGGCATCACTTCCCGCACGGGAATACCCCCCCGCCTTCCCCCACCAGGCATCATCCCCCACCGGGCATCAGTGTCCAGGCAGCGCTGCCCCGTCTGGAATAGGAACGTCACCAAGCAGCCTCAACGCACCGCACACGGCGGCCGCACCAGGTATCAGCGCCCCTCTAGGCATGGTCGCTGTATTGGGCACCCCCACCCCGCCAGGTATTGACACCCCACCGGGCATCCCTACCTAGAGCAGCTGAGGCTCCTGCCGGAGGCCAGTGGCTGCTTCTAAAGCAGCAGGGCTGGGGCAGTGACTCCAATCTAACCTGAAGGGCTAAATCCAGTATGTGCCGAGTATGGGCACTGGGTTTTCCCCCCTTCTTAGACAGGGACAGGTCACCCAGCAGTACTCCTCCGGCCGGATTCTCTCCCTGGCCTGGGAAGCTCAGGCTGCTCGCCCGTTAAGCCAGCCCAGCTGGCTGCCCTGCTCGTGGTGCCCACTGCCCTCACAGTACTCGCCCCAGCATCTCAGCACACTGGGAGCAAACAACCCATGTGGAATCATCCCAACAAGACTCAGAGTGACTGGGACAGGCCAGCCCTCTCCTACAGCCTCCATTGAACCTCCCCACTTGAGCTGAAAGATGTCTTTTTTCATGAAGACATATAAAAGTGCCCCAAAGAGGAAATTTCTTCTCCCAAGTGTATCCCACATGCTTCAGGGAGAACCACGAGCTCTGGTGAGTCACCACTCATGTCCCCAAAGATTCCCTGTCCCTTTCCAAGGTCTGTCACCCCTAAACTACCTCCTGCTCCTCTGTCCTGCCTGGCTTTTACTTCGGAGGAAAATGTTGGGGGTCCATGCTTGGGAGTCCACCCACCTCCCATGCTGAGCTGCAAACCCTGTCCAGCTGCTGTGCGTTGGCAGAATGGCTCCGCACGCTGCTGGAAGGTTTTATTTGTGTTATGCATATCTTCCATAAATCCTTGCGAAGCCTCGGGCAGCCTGGGATGGAAGCGGCTTTGCCAGCCAGCAGTGAGCGTCGCCATCGGGAGCAGAGGCAGAAAACGTCCCCTCGCAGCAGAGGCACCCTCTGCCTGGACATCGAGGGATGTTAAATATTCAGTGGCAGCTCTGCCCTCCCGCTCCCGGCAATCCCGCGGCTCCTGTTACTGCCGCTCTCCTTTGGCTGCAGACATACACCCATTAACAAATTTCTAATAACAGCAGCATGCGTAAGTGCTGAACCAGCGCTGGCTGGCACGCCGGGGGACTGGAGGCAGCCAGGTTTGGCAGTGTGACGGGGGAGCCAGAGGCACCCAGAGGATGGGCATAGCTGGCCTCAAGCCATCAGCTTAACCCTTTCCCTGCTCTGGTGAAGGCGGGCGCAGCCACGTGGCACCGGTGGAGAGACGTCCCGGGACAGGCGGCAACGCGACTCACCAGGGCGGCCACGAGCTTCCGCCCTGTAAGCAAACACAGCACAGGTGCTGGGGACGGGGACAGGCTGTGTGGCCACACGGCATGGGGTGCAGCGGGGTAGCATGCTGGAGGACCTGTGGGAAGTGACTTGGAGGCTGTCTGCTCCTTCCCAGCCTCCTAATACCCTTCTCCTTCTCTTGGCACAAATGCAGCCATGTCTACTTTTTACTGTCCCCTCTCTTGTCCAGCATGTGACGTCCCTCTCCAGTGTTCCCACTTTCCAGGTGAGCAGAGGACACGGGCTCCACCGTGCCAAGCTGAAGCTTTGCGGAAAATCAAAGCAGTGAGGAGAGGAGGAAAAGAGGGTGAAGGTGTCCCCAAAACCTCCCAAAGCCTGTCCCAGTGTCCCGCAGTGGGCACACAGTAGCTGCAGGCTCGTGCAGTCTGGCTGGCAACAAAGAGAGGAGCCATGAGAGGGGTGGGCTAAGACCCTGCTCTCGAGCCCCTGAGCCCTCTGGTCAACAGTGCTTCCCCAGGCAGCTCCAGCCAGCCTCACCAATGGCTCTGGTGGTGTCAGGGCTCCAGTGGATTGCAAAATTACAGCCGTGCGGTTTTCTCCAGCTGGCTGGAAAGTTTGACGCCGGATTCCCGTATGTGAGGAGCCTTCAGGGGAGCACGGCACAGCACAGCTCATCTTGCCAGCAGCATCCTGCCTCACCAACAGCAGGGAGCCGAGTGCTGTGCCAGAGCCCTCGCCCTCAGCACACCTCCGTGGGCTTTGCCTTCTCACCATTTCCCCCAGCCAAAAGCTGCCCTATTTCTTATCCTTCAGCCGTGCTTCGAGATCAAAGATTAAAGTGAACCCATAAAACCTCTCAGCCTCAAACATCCCAGCACAGACAAGGCCAGCCCAGGACCCAGGCACGAAGCAGTGGGTGCCATGTGTGGCCAGGGCACGCTCTCCTTGTCACGCTCAGCTTCCTCCCCCGGCCCCTGAGCCCGCTGCCTGCTGCTGCCTGCCTCTGCCCGCTGTTCCCAGAGCCCAGATGGCAGGAAGATACGGCAGAGATAATGGTTAGATTTGCAGCCCAAGCAGTGTTCCCCCCGCCACCACCGTGACCTCTCGAGCAAGCAGTCTCCCGGAGACTGCCCTTTCCAGGAACATTCCAGAGGGTGCCTCTGGCGCCCATCACCGGGCATCCCACAGACACAGCACACAGAGGGGCTCCAAGGCCCCCTCGCGACCCCATAACCATGAAGAGAGCGAGGCACAAAAGGAATGCTGACTGTGAAGAGGAGAGGGATGCCTGTGGCCAGCAGCATGGGCTGGGTGGGCTCCAGAGTGACACCCGAGGCCACGTCCAGGGCTGGAGCCTTCCTTCCCCCCAGCCCCCCCTCCACAGGAGCACCCCGGTGCTGGTAGCTTGTGCCTGGACCCAGAGGTGGCGGGGAGCAGCTGGTGGCCCCCTCCCTCGCCCTTGACCGCCGCCTCCCTCGCGGCACACGCTGTCATGTGGCAGGGCACAACAACAACACGGGCTAATTGGTTAATGCGATTTCAAAACATGATTTGCAATTATAACTCACCAGAGAGCATTCAATGATCCCGCACATCGGAGAGTGGGTTTTTCTCCTTCGTTTGTTCCTGGAACCTCGAAACCAATTAACTTTACAGAAGCCAGAAGCAAAGCGCTGCTCAGCAGACCTGAAGGGTGGGTTATCTCTGCCTCAATCGCCTCCCTGCCAAGCCACAATCTGGGAACCAAGGACTGGAGGACGAGCCCCGGGGTAACCCCGATGCTTCTCCCTGCACTGCTGAGGGGTTTGGAGGGACCTACACAGGCTCCCCCAGCTCCAACCCATCAAGCACCACGGCTGCTTTGGGAACACTTGAGGGCAAGAGGATGCCCTGAGCCCGGAGATGTGGGAATAAACTGTTCCTGTTGGCAGAGGCAGACTGTCCCTTCAGTCCCTCCAGAGGTGCTGGCACCTGCTGGCAGCCTGCTCATCTCTGCCACCCAGGCAGGACAGCCACGTCCCCACCGTCCCCACTGGCAGCACCCACAGCCCCACCAGGGCCAGGGGCTCTGTTTCTGTGGGCTGACCATCCTGCAGCAAAGGCTTAAATGCCGTTAAGGTAATTAAGCAAGGACTTAGCAAGGACTTTAATGCCTTTAAATGCAACTCAAATGCCTTTCAAGCCAAAAAAACCCAAGTAGCCCTGATGCTCCTGAAACATCCAGCACCCAGTGCCCAGCTCCCCTGAGTCTTGGCTTGTTTCCCCAGTGTCCCCAGTTTCTGGGTTCTGTTGCTCCCCACATCCCACTGGAAAGCCAGGCATGTGGCCAGCAGCATTTTATCTCTTGGGTGGGCAAAGAGATGTTGGGTTCAGCTGCTGGAGGGATGATCTGGCAATTATCCCTCAGGATGGTGATGCGGCTCCACTCTGCAGGGGGACCCCTGCGCACAGGGGAACACTCCCACGTGCACGGGGCCTGAGTCTCTCCGGGCTGGGAGCTGCCTTCCATCAGCTCCCCAAGCCTCAGGGTCCTCCATACCTCAGCATTCCACACTGCAGCCACCCAGGCTTCCTGAGGACAGGCAGGGAGCTCAGGCAGCTGCCAGAACCTCTGAGGAGGCACGAGGCAATGCCAGCAGTGCAGCAAGGGGCAGTGGAAGGAAATGTGGGGCAGTGTTGGGGGGTCTCCAGTCTCTGGGGAGGGGGATCTCCTGTTCATCTCCGAGCTTCCTGCAAGCTGCCAGGGAGTGTGGAGCTGGCTGGGAGGCCCCCAGGGGATGCCAGGCACACTGCCCAGGGCCTGGGCAGCACGGTGGCAGATGGTTGGGGAGCTGGGGACCAGGGAGCAGGGGAGGACCGGGGACACCTTTCAGCCCAGACAACTGTAGCATCCTTGTTTAGAGTTATTTATAACTGGGCCAGAAATGGAGACGTGGCCACAGCCGTGTTCCTCCTCTCGCCGGGTTGCTGTGGTCAGTCCAGAGCTGACCAAGGAGCAGATATGGTCCCTGCAGTCCCAGTGAAAGGGCAGTCTGCTCCAGCTCCCTACAGAGGCACCCACAGGGCTGTCCTGAACCCCCACACTGGCTGGGGTGACTGTCAGTCCCAGGACCACAGTCCACCACAGGCTCCTGTCGGGTGTGACCCAGCCACGAGGAGGAGAGGGGATAAAGGCCCTTTCATGGCCCATCAGGGAAAAGGATTCAGCGAGAGAAGCACAGAAGGACGTGCTGGCACTCAGGACTGAGGCTGCCACATCCCCCAGCCCCGTGGGGGGACGTGGGGTGCCTGTCCCAACCAGGGGGCAGATGGGGAGCCCCGGGTGCTGGGTGTCAGCGGGCACCCCTGGGTCGCTGCTGGCATCGCCCAGCCTTGTGTTTGGGTGGACTAAAGCTGATGCTGTTTCAGGCTGGGCAGTGCTGGCATGGTGGCCCTCTCCAGGGTTGGGAAAGCCCTGGGGCGGCTGCCCCTCTCCCTCCCCTCCGAGCTGGCCGACAATTGGCTGCCCGAAGGACGCCGGCCTTGATCCGCATCGCTGGCCGTCCGCAGGGCCGAGCAAACAGAGAGGAAAACAGCCCCAGCCGGCTCCTGCCACTGCCGGCGTGCAGCCAGCGCCCGGCACCCCCGGTGCCCCTGTCCCTGGGACCTCTGCCACCCAGCAGAGCCGGCAGCACCGCCCTGCCTGGTGCTGCCGGGGGGCTCACGGTACTGACCCACCTGCCCCGCAGCCAGGAGTGAGCCCAGGGGCTGCAGGGGCTGAGCCGGGGGGAGGAAACCGAAACCAGGATAAGCACCCACCGTGCTGGCGGAGGGGCTGCCCGCAACGGGGGAAGCGAGGCACAGCCAGGGTGGCGCTGAGACCACTGGCCCTGCGTGCAGGGTCGTCCCTCCTTGCCCAGTCCAAGGGTCAGCTCGCCCAATTCAGCACTGTTTGCCGTGGGGCTGGGCCAGTCCCTGGGGCTGCGGGCCGGGGCCAGCCGGTTGGTGGCAGGAGGCCAGCACAAGCCCAGGGCACGTGCCATGGCCTTGCATAGCAGCCTCACGTTTCCCCCACAGCCCAACTCCCTGAAACCTTTCCCCACCAGCAGAGCATGGTGCTTCACAGAAATCCCCCTGGCACCTTCCCAGAGCTCCCCTGTTGGAGAAGCACCCCGGTCCCACCAGATGCCAGGCCAGGGGGATACCAGAGGCCAACTCCAGTCCCATTCCCCCTTGGCACATCCCACACCCCCCAAACTCCTACCACCAGCTCCGTGGATCTCCTGGTGATGCCTTAGGTTTTTTGTCTAGTCTCTGTGTTTTAGGCGGCCACCTCAGGTATCACTGGGACACCCACCCTGCCTGTGAGCAGCAGGACCCGCCTGCCACCAGCACTGGGCTCGGTGGGCTGCAGCAAGCACAGATGAGGGCTGGGATGGGTTTGGGGAATGCCATCACCAGCAGCAGTGGCCACCGTGGCACAATGGTGACACAACGGTGACACCACACCAGGGTGGGGATGGGGATACGGGCCCCCAGCTGCCCTCCCGGCACCACCGCTGTCCCTGGGAAGGTCAGGCCGTGGGTGCCGGGCCGCGGGCGGCTGCTCCAGCTCCGCCGGTTCTGCCCAGAGCGCTGCCCGCTCCCGCTGCGCCGCCGGCAAGGTCGGCGCGGTGCTACGGCCGCACCGGCCCCCG
>VWZW01005384.1:529399-541455 GCA_013397115.1 Edolisoma coerulescens | reverse complement strand
CGGGTGCGGGCAGGCGGGAGGCTCCCGGTGCCCCGGCACGGCCCGGGCTGGCGGCAGCCGTCGGGGCTGCCAGAGCCCGGCGGGTCCCGCGCCTCATCCCGGCGCCTCTGTAAATGCCATTAGCGCCGACCGCCTTCGTGCCGGGACACCGGGCAGCCAGACCCGGCACTGCGCCCAGCCGGGCCCTGCCCGCTGCCTGCCCCGGGCTCACCTCCACCGGCCAGCCTGGAGGGGGCTGCCCTGCCCGCAGGAGCCCCAGTCCATGCCATGTATATGTGACCCTCCAGGCCAGCATCCACCAGTTCCCAGCTCACGCAGGGCCGCAGAGCCTGGGGTGATTGCACCGAGCCCCGGGGCTGTGGTGAGGCTTTGGGTGTCACTGGTGTCCTGGTGAGGCCCACAGGGGCTGATGACCAGCATAGCTCAGCTTGTGCCTTGCACAAGGCACTGCAGCATGGCCAGGGGGCAAGGTGGGATCTGTGTTCTGGCACAGTGCCCTGATAACCATCACCTCGCGCTCCCCAGGGGAGAGCGTGCTGCTGCCAGAGCCGGAGGAGCACTTCCCTGCCCTGTGGAGGGCACCCGTCAGAGTGGCAGACACACTGGCGTGGGCCCCTCCGGGTATTGTGGGCACCGGCTTAGCCAGAGCCCCCCAAACCCTGCTCCCATTTGCATGGTGGCACAAGAAAGGCCAGGGGCTAATGGTGGGGCTGTAGCAGTGGGGGAAACTGAGGCATAGGACCCCATGACTACCATGATGGACAGCTTGCCCAGTGCTCAAGAGCCCACTGAGTGCCCAGGGTGTCCTATCTCGTTGTCACTACTTTGGTGCTTGCTCTGTCCTTGTCCCCATTTCTATAGGCCAGCTCTGTGCTTGCAGGCAGGAATGGGCAGAGCCCAGCACCCTCCTGCTGATGGGCTCGGACAGGCACGGGCAGGGCTGGATGCTGCTTGGCTGGGCTGCCTCAGTTTCCCCACGGGCAGGAGCAGGAGGGCTATTCCCAAAGCCCATTAGGTTTGGGGCTGGATTAATGGGGGCTTAAAGTCAGGGAGGGATGTGGCTGGCTCATGTCCCCTCCAACTGCCAGGTCGAGCCCAGTGGGGATCCCCTCATGCTGTGCCTGGAGTCGCCCTATGCTGATGCTCAGGGCTCTCCAGACACCGTCGGCAGCATCGGGGAGGGATCGTGGTCTGGGGGCTGTGGGGAGGGGGCTGTAACCCGAGCTGAGGTCTTGTTTCTCTGCCCCAGCCGCGGCGCCACCAGCCAGACCCCGGCCATGAGCTGCACGCTGCTCCTGCTCCTCCTTCTGCTGCGCGGCCTCGCCGCTGGCCGCCCCCCACCCGCTGCCACCCCCCGCCTCAAGCTGTCCTTCCCCGGTGAGCATGGGACACGGGCAGGGTGGGGGGCCGTGGGGTCAGGTGTGGGTGCACTGGTTACGTGTCAGCAGCACCCAGCGTCATCCCGAGGGACGGGAGCATCCTGGGGGGCAGCGTGGTGGGAGGGGTGCGAAACCCCAGCACCGGCACGTCCCCAGCACTGCTGCCGCCCTCCCCGCGGGCTGTCAGCTCTGGGTACCGGCTGCCACGTTCCTCGCCTGATGCCAGCCCCTCCGGGGCCACCTGCGTGCCCTCGGGGCCATGCCTGTGCTTGGGACCTCACTCCCAGCTCCCGGCATGTGCCGGCTCGGGTGCCCCTGTCCCTGCGTGCACCATGGTGGCACTCCCTGGCCACAGCTGTGCCATACCTGGTGGGAATGTCGTGCCAGCCGGAGAGCTCGTGCCGTGTCCCGACTGGCCACTCCATGGGCTCCAGCACGGAGCAGGGGGCTTTGTCCAGCGGCGGGTCTCAGCAAGAGCTCTCCTCCCAGCCTGACAAAGGGCTGTTTGTTCCCGCCACGGTGGGATTAGCTCCGCGGAGCAGGGAATGGCCCCTTCTCCCCTGCTGCCTGCCGCCGGGGGAGCGGTGCAGAGATGGGTGCCGAGGGGCATGGGAATCGATGCTGGGTGGTTTGGGGATGAGTCTCGGGGGACACAGGCATGGGTGTGGGGCTGGATGGGGATGAGTGCTGGGCAAGCGAGGGCTTGGTGAACCTGGTCAAGCCAGTGGGACAGGTTTGGGGGAGGGGATGGCACGGCAGGGGGGCCGCGGCCTGACCCAGGCTGCCTTGGAGCGCGTGTCCAGGGCAGTGGAGATGGACAGGCAGTGGCAGGGCTGGGCTGAGTGCCGGTGGGTCCCGGCAGAGCTGCGGGCTCGCCATGGGCTGCGCCTCTTCTCGCTGGAGCGCTCCTGCTGCTACGAGGCCCTGCTGCTGGACGAGGAGCGCGGCCGTCTCTTCGTGGGTGCCAAGAACCACCTCCTTTCTTTGGCCCTGGATGACATCAGCCAGCGGGACAGGAAGGTAACAGGGCAGGGGGGACATGCTGGTGGGGCAGTCCCGGGTGCACCAGGTGCTGTGAGCATCCCCTTTTCCACCCGCAGATCTACTGGCCAGCTCCCGTGGAGTGGAGGGAAGAATGCAACTGGGCCGGCAAGGACATCACTGTGAGTGATGGGGCCCTCTGTGGGATGCCAGGGCTGTGCCAGGGATCTGCCCCAGCACCACCTCACCCTTCATTCCCTCCATCCCCAGGCTGAGTGCATGAACTTTGTGAAGATCCTGCACCCCTACAACCGGACCCACCTGTACGCCTGTGGCACTGGTGCCTTCCACCCAGTCTGTGCCTTCATCGAGGCTGGCCAGCATGCAGAAGTGAGCCTCCCCTGGCACCACCACAGCCCCCAGCTGCTGCCACCTGCCCACCTCCCATCCTTACCCCTCTCCAGGAGCCTGTTTTCAAGCTGGACCCCCACCACACTGAGGATGGCAAGGGGAAGAGCCCGTATGACCCCCGGCACACAGCCGCCTCTGTCCTTGTGGGTAAGGGAATGCTGAGCCCGGTGCCGGGTGCAGCGCGGCACAGGGGTGCCAGGGGGTCCCCTATAACGCTTCCCTCGGTGCCTGCCAGGCGAGGAGCTCTACTCTGGGGTGGCCACCGATCTGATGGGCCGTGACTTTACCATCTTCCGCAGCCTGGGCCAGCGTCCCTCCATCCGCACAGAGCAGCACGACTCTCGCTGGCTCAATGGTCAGTGCTGGGGACTGGGAGGGTGGCTGGGGGCACTGGCACCCTGGCATGGCAGTGCTGCTGCCTGGAGGCATCGGGGCAGTGACTCCTTCAGGCTCAGATGTACCCTGTCCTTCACTGCCTCCAGAGGGTGATTTCAGGAGTTCCTGTGTCCCCTCCAGACCCCCAGTGTCTGGCAGAGTCCCATCCACACTCTGCGTCTGCTCTGCAGCTGGCCTGGGTTGGTTCTGCACCCTCCCCTGGGACCCCGACAGGTGCTCCAGGGTCCCTGGGGAACAGAGCTAGTGGAGGCACTGGAAGCATCACCCCTCTGTCCCCAGAGCCCAAGTTCGTGGCCGTTTTTTGGGTGCCAGAGAGTGAGGACCCCGACGACGACAAGATCTACTTCTTCTTCCGTGAGACGGCGGTCGAACGGCAGCAGGGGCTGGGCAAGACCAGCTTCGCCCGCATCGGCCAGATCTGCCGGGTGAGAGCATCCACGGGCAGGTGGGCTGGGGGCCAGGGTGCCCAGGGGTGCCACCTGCTGCTGCTGACACTGGTGTCCTCCTTTCCCTGGCAGAACGACATGGGCGGGCAGCGCAGCCTGGTGAACAAGTGGACGACATTCCTGAAGGCTCGGCTGGTCTGTGCCGTGCCAGGACCCGACGGGGCAGACACCCACTTCGATGAGCTCCGTGAGTAAAGGGGGATGCAACCCCCCCAGTGTGGCTGTGGGCAATACTGGCAGCACTGATGCCTTCCCTGCTTGCAGGGGATGTTTTCCTGCTGCAGACGAGAGACAAGCGCAACCCTCTGGTCTATGCCATCTTCTCCACCTCCAGGTCAAGCCCCCTCCTCACTACCCTGCACATACCCAGTGGTGCCCCCCTTGCCCCCTCACATCTTTCCCCTTTCTCTCCCACCAGCTCTGTTTTCCAAGGCTCAGCTGTCTGTGTCTACACCATGGCCGACATCCGCCGGGCTTTCCTGGGCCCCTTTGCACACAAGGAAGGTCCCAACTACCAGTGGGTGTCATACCAGGGGCGTGTGCCATACCCCCGCCCAGGCATGGTACGTGGTGTGGGGGTGTCCTGGCTGCTGCCACCAGTGGGATGCCGCTGCCTGGGGTGGGGGCAGTGGAGTGTGAGACCCTGCTTAGCCAGTGCTGTCTCCCTGCAGTGCCCCAGCAAAACCTTCGGCACCTTTGGCTCCACCAAGGACTTTCCAGACGAGGTGATCCAGTTTGCCCGTCACCACCCGCTGATGTACAACCCTGTCTTGCCCCATGGCCAGCGCCCCCTCTTCCTGCAAGCCGCCGTGCCCTACACTTTCACCCGCATCGCTGTGGACCGTGTCACCGCTGCTGATGGCCACTACGATGTCCTCTTCATTGGCACAGGCACGTGGTGACCCCAGGGATGGGGCAGTGAGGGAGAGCAGGGGGATGCTGGGGCTGGGACCCGTGGCCTCACCCCTCCCTGCCTGCAGATGTGGGCACGGTGCTGAAGGTGGTCTCAGTGCCCAAGGAGAGCTGGCACCGTATGGAGCCACTGCTGCTGGAGGAGCTGCAGGTGTTCCAGGTGAGGGTCAGGGTTCCACATCCCACCAGTCAGACTTCCCTGCAGCACCCCTGTGTGCTGTCCATGCTCTGGGCTGTGCCAGGGCAGTCCAGCTGCCAGGATGTGGGAGCCAGCAGGCTGCATGCCCAGGTTCCCCCATGCACCCTTAACTCCTGCCCATGCTCTGCCCACAGGATGCATCCCCCATCACCAGCCTGCAGCTCTCCTCCAAGCGGGTAAGGGGGGACCCCTGGGCATTCCCGTGTCCACCATGGCTCTGCCTAGCCCCGTGCCACAGCATGGGGGTGCTCAGCTCTGCTCTTCCCCCAGCATCAGCTCTACGCTGGCTCAGCCACAGCGCTGGCCCAGCTGCCCCTGCACCGCTGCGGTGCCTACGGCAAAGCCTGTGCCGAGTGCTGCCTGGCCCGGGACCCATATTGCGCCTGGGATGGCAACACCTGCACCCGCTACGTGCCAAACACCAAGAGGTAGGTGACATGCCAGGGTGCAGTGCTGGGGCAGCCAGCCAGCCCCGAGGCCATGGTGAGGAGAAGAGGCCACTGCAGCCCCTGCTCTCCCACCACCTTCCCACAGGCGTTTCCGCCGGCAGGACGTCCGCAACGGTGACCCCAACGTGCTTTGCTCTGAAGGTGAGCTGGGACCCAGCCAGAGCCTGGGGGCCACCCCTGCCATGGTGGGAGGCTGACAGCCGGGCTGTGTCCCCGCAGATCCTGGGCGAGACAGCGCGCCCCAGAAGCATCTCTACGGGGTGGAGGGGAGCACCGTCTTTCTGGAGTGCCTCCCCAAATCCCTGCAAGCCCGCATCCTCTGGACATACCAGCGCACCGCGAATGATCCCCAGCGAGAGGTAGGCTCTCCCTGGCCGGGTACCGCCGGTGGGACTGTGCCGTGCCGTGCCGTGCCGAGCTGACCGCCCGTCCCCGCGGGTGCTGCAGGTGCAGATGGACGAGCGGGTGGTGCGGACGGAGCGGGGTGTCCTGCTGCGCAGCGTGCAGCGCGCCGACGCCGGCCTCTACCTCTGCCACGCCACCGAGCACGGCTTCACCCAGCCCCTGCTGCGGCTCTCCCTGGAGGTGATCGGCGCCTGGCAGGCCGCGGGCATGGCACCTGCCGGNGCCGAGCGGGGCCCCCGCAGCGCGTCCCCCTGGTGACCCGGGGGTCGGCCCCGGGCGCCGGGCTCTGCCTAGGAGCGGGGCCGCAGGTGGGGCGCAGCCTCGGCCGCCCTGCCGGCAGCGCTGCGCGGGCAGTGGCGGGGGGCTGCAGCTCCGGGGCCGCAGGAGGGCAGCCGGGCTGAGCAGCCCCCCGAGGGGCTGCCGACTGCCCTTGCCACCGCCTCCAACACCGGTGGGGACCCAGCCGGCTGCCGGCATCGCAGAGTCACCGAAATATTTATTAACGACTGTTACGATGAATGTAAAGCTGCAGGGCCAGGCAGTGCCCCCCCAGTGTGGCACTGCGGGAGGACGGCACGGCAGGGTCACCCTCGGGTCCCAGAGGGGCTACAGGCAGGAGTGGGAGCACGGACCGGCAGGACAGGCACTGGTGGGACACAGGGGCCCAGCAGGAGGAGGGGGGTGCAAAGGGGAGATGTGGGGGGGTATGAAGGTGGCACCCACCACCCTGGGTGTAGAACAGTGGCACAGGGGACCTTGTACTAATTGAGCACAATAAAGCAGATTCAGCTGCCCAGGGTCCCGCGTCTGACCCAGAGCTCCAGGAAGCACTCGGGGAGCAGCCCGGTGCCCCACGGCGTGGACCCCCTCTGGCACCCCAAGCCTAGAGGGGTGGGGTGTTCGGCAACACTGGAGGGCTGAGGGGAAACAAGACCTGCAGGGACATTGCCAAGGTTGATGGATTTCCCCCAGGCTTCCAGCTCACCATGCTTTCAGCTCCACTGATTTCTGGAAGATGGAAACCAAAACTTCCCCAGTGCCAACAGGCAGCAATTAAGGCAGTGACCGAAGGTGACCTCGGAGTCTGCTGCCTCCTGCTGTCTGCGGTGGCATCAGGACCCCTGGTGGCACTGGCCACATCCCACAGCCTCTGGTGACACCATGCCACCAGCACAAACCATGTCTCAGCACTGGCTGCACCCCAGCCCCAGCTCTTGAGCCCCCGGTGTGGGCACAGGCAGGCACTGGTGCAGGCAGGAGCAGGCAGAGAAAGGAGGTGTTTTTTTCTCCTGAGGCCCAGCTGGCAGCAGGCTGGCATCCCTGACCCCACCAGGCACCCTGAGCTCAGGGAGCACTGCTTTACTGCACCCCTGTGTCCCTGTGCCATCCCAGCAGCTTATGGCATTGACATCCCTCCTCATCCCGAAGGCTTAGTGACCCCAACCCCTTGACCACCCCATGTGACACCTGGCACTGTCCCCAACAGAGCAAGGAGCACAAGGATCTACCAAGTATTTATTTCCAGCATGACAGGAGGGTACACAGGGGCATGGGCTGGTGCTGAGGGCAATGCTCAGGAGGGCAAGCAGGCAGGGAACTAGGGGTGCTGGGGGCCTGCACCCCCCCGGAGCCGCAGGAGCATGTAGATGGTGGTCATGGGCCTGACGTCGTAGTGCGCCAGCGTGTGCCGGTCCTCCATCTCCCTGGAGCCATAGGTCAGGCGTTGCTCATTGGCAGAAGGCCCCTGGCGGGCCTGGATCTGCTCCTTCAGCTGTCGGACAGTGTCAGTGGGCAGCACCGTGTAGGTAGTGGTCCGATTCTTATCATCCTTGACCAAGACCTGCATCCTCTGGGGCTCAGTCTGCAGCAGCACCAGCATGGTGTTGTAGAAGATGCCATGCGTGGCCAGGGTCTCGTGGTCCTGTAGGATGGTGTTGCTCCTGCCTGACTCCTGCTGTGCCAGGCGCTGCCTGTATGGCGGGATGCCCCAATCCTGCTGGATCATCTCCTTCAGCTGCCTGATGGTGGTGTAGGGGCTGACACGCTTCGCCAGTTTGGTGCCCGACAGCTGCATCACCTCAATGATCACGGATCGAGCTGGCTGCAGGGACAGGAGAGCGGGTGGGCAAAGACAGCAGGGGCAGGGGTGGGGGACTGTGATGCTCACAGGCTCAGGCAGCCTTACCTTCACATCCCAGGGCTGGACATTTGCAAGGCAGGGCAGCGAGCCGCAGTAGAAGGCAGCTGCGTTTGCCATCAAGTCCCAGTTCTTGTTTTGGCCCAGGATCCCCGTGGGGTCAGCAGGGTCCAGGATGACAGGGCTGCAAACACAAGAGAGGGGGAATTCCTGTCAGCCCTGGGCAGTGCCGTGGGGCCAGTGGGCACAGTCCTGCTGGGCACGGTCCTCACCGGGGACGGCACAGCAACCCCTTGACGTGGTCACCAATCTCTCTGTGCTGGAGCGAGTAGTACTTCTCCCAGTAGATGCAGATCTCCCGGTGCTGGCACAGCAGTTCCAGCACTGTGCGGAAGCCCTGAGCCGTGTCAAAGGAGTCGCTGGAGCCTGTGGCCTCCTCCCAGGCATAGATGGTCAGCAGCTCCAGGGCATACTTAGGGGGCAGGGACGCACTGGGGTACTGTGGGTTCAGCATCTGGGGAGAAGACAGAGATAGGGGTGAGAGCTGGCTGGGATGGGTGTCTAGTGGGAACTGGGAAAGCTGGGCAGCCCCTCACCTCCTTGTACCAGTACTTGACCAGGCGCAGGAGGTTCTTCAGCTTGGCGGGGTGACGCTTCACAAACATCTTCTGCAGCTCAGTGAAGCAGGGGGAAAACTCCCCAGGGTGGCTCGAGGCATGCAGGAGCCTCACATACACTTCTGCATTCGGTGGGGCATCCTCGGTCACCTGCCCTGTGGGATGAGAAGGGGGATGAGAGCCATCCCAGCACTGACACCACTGCCCGTCCCTGTGCCAGCCTGCAGCCCTTACCCAAAGCATCATAGGCAGGCAGGATGTCCACATCAATGGACTCTCCAGTCACCTTGGAGGTCAGAGTAAGGCTGAGGGAGCGCGGCGTGTTGTCAGGACCCTTGTACTTGGGTTCACTGATGTACACATCGAACCGCAAGCTCTCCCTGCAGGCCTTCAGCCTTATCATGATCAAATCCAGGATATACTTTCTGTTCGTCTTCTGCTCCTGGTAGCTGGGTAAGCAGCTGAGGAAGAGCACCACATCAGCATCGGAGTTTTTCTTCAGAGCTGTGCCCTTTCCTGCTGAGCCACCCTGCAGAGAGAGACCCTGCCTGTTCAGCACCACTGCCGGCACCAGGATGGGCTGCCACCACTCCTGGAGCTGCCAAGGGAAACTGAGGCAGGGCAGGAGCTGGAGCATGGGACAGTGGGAAGGGTGGCAGCAGGGGTGGCAGCTGGCCCGCACGCCAGGCGGCACTCACCTTGACGGTCTTTTGGACGTGGATTCCGTCCCCAAAGCAGTTCCTCTTCAGGAATTCACAGATTTGCCCCACTGTCTCCTTCACCTGCATGGAGAAAGCTGGGCTGGGCTGCAGGGTGTCCGCGATCCAGCCATCCAGGTTCCTGGTGGTCACTGTTCTCAGTCCGTTCGGGGATGCCACCCGGCCCAGATCCATGCTGGCAGGTGTGTCACTCCCGTTGCCCTAATCTGACTTGCTGCCTCCTACGTCTGCTCCTGTCTGCAGCAGCTTTTAAACCTTCCCGGGCCACCGCCCCGACGCGTCACTGCTGGGAACTTAAGGTGGCCCCGAGTGGTTCCCACGGCACCCCCCGGGTGTCTCCGGTGCCACCAGTGCAGAGGCTGGGACGGGGCAGGAGTGGCTGCGCGTCACCCGGGCATCCAGCTCGGGTGGTGGTGGCAGACAGGCAGCTGCCTGCAGGCTGGCTCTGGGGTGCTGGGGACCTCATAGCCCAGGTGCCCGCGGTGACACAGGGTCTCCCCTGGGTGCCCAGCGGGACAAAGGCAGAGCCCCACCGCAGGGACCCGGCACCAGTCCCGTGCTGGCGGCTCAAGTGTCCGGGCTGGGGCACAGCCAGTGCTGGGACATGGCTCACGCTGTGGCATGGTGTCAGCAGGGGCAATGGGATGTGGCCAGTGCCACCAGCTACCCTGGTGTCACCACGGGCAATGGAATGAGGCTGTCACCAGTGTCAGCAAATGCCCTGGCATCACTGTAGGCAATGAGATGCAGGCACAGCCAGTGTCACCGAGGGTCCTGGTGTCAACCCCATCAGTGTGACACGGCTGATGCCAGCATCACCAGGGAGGCTGATGCCCTCCCTTGCAGTGGGATGCAGCCGATGCCAGCATCACCAAAGTTCCCAGTGCCCCTTGATCCCGGCAGCAGGAGGCAGCAGGCAGTACGGGTAGGATGTTGCTGCCCGTGCTGCCTTAAGCTGGGAAATTGGGAGTTTCAGTTTCTGTTCCTGACGCAATTTCAGTTTCTGGCTCTGCCAAGCTGGAAACGAAAGTGGAGAGGAACTCGCGACCGCCCTTCTGGCCCAAATAAACTGGGAAGAGCCAAATAACAGAAACTCACACCCGGGAACTCGGGGCAGGGTCAGGCAGGGCCAGGAGGATGGGCGGGGGCTGTAGGCAGAGGGGGAGTGTGCTCCTGGGAGCAGGGGCTGGCAAGAATGGGAAGAGGAACAGGATAGGGAATAGGGGCAGGAGCAAAAAGGGGCAGGGAGTCACGACATGGGCAGGAGACAGGCAGAGGCTGGGGAGAGGAGGGAGGGAGGGAGGGGCAGGGATAGGGACAGGGATATGGACGAGGATGGGGCAGGGAAAGGTCAGCAGCAGGGGCAGGGATATGAGTAAGATGGAGATAGGGTGGGTCCATTTGGGGTCAGGGACAGTGATAGGGATACAGATAGGGCAGAGGAGAGATGGGCAGGGACAGGGATATAATCAGGAGCAGGGACAAAGACAGAAGCAAAGATATTGGTGGCAGCAGCGAATGGCCAGGGCAGGGATATGGGCAGGAGCAGGGATAGGTGTCCCCTTAGTGTTGGGTGACAACAAGGCAGGAATACAGGCAGGAGCAGGGATGTTAGGAGGAGAGGCAGGAAGAGGACCAGCAGTGGGGACAGGGTTACAGGCAGGGGCAGAGCCGTGGGCAGGGACAGGTGTCATGAGCATTTCACACACATTTCACACACAGGTCCATGCAGCCTGAGGAGCAAGACACCAAGATGAGCATGACAAGAGACATTCTTTAGTCACACCCAGGGGTTGTCCCAGCCAAATGGAGGCACCCCAAATGTGGTTCACAGGTGGGTCTCGCAGCCTTCGAGTGCTGGGGTACAGCAGGGCTCCACCAATCCCTTACTGTCCCCATGGCTTTGCAAAGCCAGTGCAATTCTACAGCTTTGTCATCCTTCTTTCCTTGTCCTGGAGTCAGTCTCACTGCCTCAAGGGGTACTTATTTGTGAGGCCAGATGATGGGAGGGTCTCAGGGAGGTGTTGGAGGGCCCAGGCTGTGGGCTTTATCTGCCTGCCTACCCAGCCACAGCTATACAGTGTACAACCTAACAGGGGGTGCATAGATCTTGGTAAAGGCCATACCATTTCACACTAGGAAGACTAATTGGTACATTACTTAGGGAATGAGATTTTCCTAATGAGATGCAGGCAGGGGCAGGGACAGAAGAAGGAATATGGACAGGGATAGTAAGGAGCCAGGGGTGAAGATAAAGCCAGAACAGGGAGAGGAACAGGGATACGGGCAGGAGCAGGGATATGGGCAGTGATGGACCAGGGATGAAGACAGAGCGAGGACAGGGAGAGGGGCAGGGATGTGCAGAAAATCACGTTAAGAAAAGCCAGTGTCCATAAAAGACACAGAGGAGTCCTGCAACTTTATTCGAATAAAGGGAGAGAGTCCACTGGGCCATATCCCCACTGGGTTTCTCTCTCGAGGTTTCAGAGGACGCAGCCTCCTTTTATCCCAAACTCCCGGCTGCACGTTGCCCTCTGCCTTTCCCCATTGGCTGAGGTACTAGGAAGGTACAGCCTTCCCGAACCGCCTGCCACATGTTCCGCCCTTGAACATGTCATTTTCCCCTGAAGTTCAGGTTATCTGAGTTCTGCAATAGACCTTGTACGGACCCATTTGTCTATTACCGTAAAGTTCAGGAGTTCAAACTGTCTGGGTTCTGTACCAAACCTGTGGCTTGACGTTGGTAGAGACATTAAGACCCATTTCAAATACATTAATACCCATTTCAAATACATTAATACCCATTTCTCCTAAAGACCCGCACCCACTGAATTGTTCGTAAAGACATCAGTACACTTCTTTCCTGTCGGGGACCAGGGATGAAGACAGCGTCAGGACAGGGAGAGGGGCAGGGATACGGGCAGGGATACTGAGGGACCAGGGGTGAACATAGCGCCTGGACAGGGAGAAGGACAGAGAGAGGGTCAGAGAAACGGGCAGGGGCA
>VWZW01005384.1:461314-503001 GCA_013397115.1 Edolisoma coerulescens | reverse complement strand
CACCCCCGGGGCCGCCCCGACTGCCCCCCGCTCGCTCCGGCCCGGCTCCGGCACGGGCAGGGCACCGCCGGGGCTGGGGCAAAGCCGGGGGCAGATGGCCAGGTCTAGGCAGGGCACACGGGCAGGGAAGGCAGGAACGGGCAGGACATGGACAGAGAAGGCAGAACACAAGCAAGACCCAGCCAGATCCAGGCAAGGCATGGCCAGACTGAGCCAGGACACCGGCAGGATGCGAGCAGGACATGGCCAGGCAAGGCAGGACACAGCCAGATCCAGGCAGGACACAGGCAAGGCATGGCGAGATGCAAGCAAGGAATGGTCAGATCCAGGCTGGGCAGAGGCAGGACACAGCCAGAGCAGGCAGGACCTGCTCTGCACCCAGGCAGACCTGGCAGGGCACAGCTCAGCACCTGCTCCCCTGGCCCCACAGCCCCCAGATCATTCCCAGCCCAGTGAGAGGGGTCCCAGCCCCAGCTCAAGCTCCACAGCCACGAACTGGTGCCCCAGGGTTTGTTCCCCCTTTGCCTGCCCTGCTCCCCGCTCCGCAAGTCCTTGGGAGCCCAGGCCCCCAGCATTACCCCACTGCCCACCTGCATTCCACGCAGCTCCCAGCACTCACCGGCAGCCCAAGCACCAAGCTGGGGAAGGCTTTGGACCACACAAAACCGGAGGCACTGGCAGGGCTGTGCTCCAGATCTCCACCACTTGCCCAAACTCATTCTAGAGCTGTTGGGCTGCCCAGGATCCTGCGGCGCTGCACCCCCAGAGCTCCGTCACTCAGAGACAAGAACGGGACGGGGATGACACAGGGGACAGGGGATGATGCTGGGGACAGGGATGCTTCTGGGACACTGCCCCGAGTAATCACCTCACCCCCGTGTGCCTCAGTTTCCCCCCTGCCAGCTGCTGCACTTGCAGGCTGCGGGTTAAGGGCACGGCAGTGAGTCAGACGCGCTCTGCTGGACTCCCTTCCCCCCGGCAATGCTGGTTTGGGGAGAGATAACTCAGAACGTCCATGGCAAGGTCTCCCCAGGAGTCCCACAGCAGCAGGACCCCAGACCCCACCAGCCCATCTCCTTTCAAGACTGTTGGCACAGACAGAGTGGGACACTGGGGCGAGGAGGGTGCCCGGGCTGGGGCACCTTGCCACCGCGGGCCGGGCTGGACAGGGCTGGGGAGGACTGGAGATGTGTTGTGCCAAGGGATGCTGGCACGGCCGTGGTCCCGCTTCCCCCCAGCAGAGGGGTGCTGGCTCCAGCCTCACACACTCCTCAGCACCGGCTGCATCGTCCCGGCTGCTGCTCCAGCGCTGTCGACGGCAGGAGAACGATGGCAAAGCCCCCCTGGTCCCCAACTTCAGTGGGGTTAGGGGACAAGCACCGTTAGTATCCGCTGCCTGCCTCCAACCCCCCGGGAGCCTCAGCCAAGCATAAATATTTCAGGGGGCTTGGCAGTTTTGTAATAACCAGCAACAAAGATAAACACCGGGAAGAGCAATATTTTTCCATGTGGGCTGGAGGAGTTTAATATTTTATCACTCAGAGCACAAAATATTTATGAACAATCTCATGTCAATCACTGGCTGAGGACAAATCATGACCTTTCCAAGCCAGGGAGGACACATTCCCACCAGGGAAAGACAGTCAGACCTCCTCTGCCCATGGCATCCCCCACCCCAAGCCCCAGTTTTGGGCTGCCACTTTTGACCACCAGGAAAATCCCTGGGCTGCTGGAGGCACCAAGGGCACTCAGCAGGTGCTCTGGCCACTGGCATTGCCCTGTGGCACCGTGGCCATGATGTCCAGGCTGTTCCCTTGTCCCAAGCTGAGAGACAGGGAACTGGGACCAGCATAGGCAGCCCTCCCTGCCTGCATTCCACAGCAGCAGGACAGACAGAGGGGATGTCAGGAAGGCACAGTGCAGGCAGTCTGCTGTCCCCTGCCACAGGAGGAGGCCCAGCAGCAGCCCAAGGACCTGGCTTTATACTGGTTTTACTCTCCACAGGTTCCCAGGAGGAGTGGAGATGCCACCTCCCTCCAGCTCTGCCCAGGTCAGCACGGCAGCTGGGACCCTTCCTTCCCTGCTTCCCCCGCAGCTTGCACAGGCTGGGGACAGACCCCATGCCCTGCTGGGTTGCCCAGGCCAGGAGAAAGCCTGAGCAGCAGGGATGCAGAGCCCTGAGCTCAGTCGAGGGCCATGGGGGCAGCTCCCATCCACAGCCCACTCCCCACCATGGGGCAGGACAGCGCAGTCGGCCAAAGGACAAGTCAGCAACACACCAGCCACCAGTGAGGAAAAGCATCCACTTTATTACAGACCCCAAAGCGCCCGTGGCAGTGCCAGGAGGACCACATTTACACAGGATGTTTCCGTTGTTCAGCAAGGGGAAGAGAAGAGGGGAACAAACCCATCCGACCCAACTCACGGCTCTTTGGTGCTAGAAAACGTGGCAGAGAGAAGCTGTGGGTGAGAGGGGCACCAGCAGAGACGAGAGGAGACAACCTGACATCCACCACCATCCCGAGACACCTGCAAGGAATCTGCGACGTGCCTGGACACACACAAACGGCAAATGCATTCGCTGTCCCCCGAGTCTGCACCTACCCTGCGCCACCAAGCACCACAGAAATCCCCCCCACCTCCCAGCACCCCCAAAAACGGTCAAACACCCTTTCTGCAAAGAGGGAGAGCAGGTTCCGGGGGGGAATCAGCAACCAGAATCTCTTGGCTGGAGAGGAAGGAGGTGGGAAAGGCAACTGGTTCCCAGTAACTCAGACCCCGGTGGGAGGTGAGGCAGCCAGGTCTCTCTTCACTCCTCTCCTCTCTCAGCAGCGATGGGCTCCTTGGTCCACTTGTCTGTGACCTCCTGGTTGCCCGCACAGCCCACATCAGGCAGCAGGCCCGGGGCTCCCTCCCCGTCCCCGGCGACCTCCAGGTCCAGCTCCTCGAAGGAGGAGCCGCTGGCTCCCGACTCGCTGTAGCTGTGCTCGCTGCGGTTGTCCGCCTCCTCCCGGCCACGGCTGGCTGGGAAGGGCAGCAGGATGGAGGTGGCCACCGAGGTGTCTCTGCTGTCGGTTGTGGCCTCCATGCTGATGGAGCTCGTCTCACTCATGGTGTCGACCCCTGGGATGGAGAGAGAAGGGCAAGGAGTGAATGCTGTGGGAAGAAGGAGGCCATGGGGATGTGGTGCCACAGCCTTCGAAGCCACCAGAAGTCTCAGAGATATCAGGCCACAACTCCTATGCTTTTGAGACGTGACCAGGCCAAGAATGAGCTGAGCTCAAACTGCTCCCTGAAGTCGGGAACCCCCAAGTCAGCACAAACAACCACCAGCTTCCAGCCGTGCCCTGACCTCCTGGCCGCACCCTGGCCCCACAGCTGCTCTCCGTGCACACACCAAGGACCTGGCAAGCCCTTCCTTAGGGAGAATGCATGCCTGTCTCTGGCGTGGCACCAGGAATGAGACAAAGAGCAGGAAGGACACTGTGCTGTGAGGGTGACGTGGAGCTGCAGCATTGTTGAAGCACCCAAGGGGATGATGGCACAAGGGCAAATCCTCAGATGTGCTTCTGTCAGAGGCAGGTGTGTATGTCCAGCCTCATGCCAGGGCATCCTTCAGCACCTGACAGTCTGCTCCCACTCCCTCCGTGGCTCCCCCACAGCCGGCAGCTCTGGTAGCAGTGTGAAGATAGGCAGGGCAGCAGCAGACAGGTCTCTGGGTGCCAGAGCATAGGGGGAGCCTTCCCAGCTCACTCTGTGCTTCTCCATATGACCTGGCTGCCAGCCACATCCCGTTTCATGACCAAGCCCCCAGGGGCTGCCCCTGCCTGCCCAGGTGGACTCCTTGGCCCACCTGCCCCTCCCCAGATCCCTGCCTCATTAGCTCAATCAACAACACAATTAAGGAGTCGACAAGGAGAGGAACGTGTCAGATTGAGACCAGCAGCTCGGTGCTGTTGCCAGAGCAACCAGCCAGGAGACAAAACCCTCCTGTTAAACATTAATCATTCTTAATTATGACATCACAGATCCACGTTGTTAATTACGATACATCAGCAAACACTGGGCAGGCTCTTCTATCATGGCCCTCCCTGCTCCATCTTATCCCTGCTGCCTTGTATCAGTGGGAAGTGAGTGCCAGGTTCTGTCATTTCCCAGCATCTCAACCCGTGCTGGGCTGGACACCCCTGCTGAGGATCACGCCCCACACCAGGAGGGAAACCAGGAGGAGCCCCACTCAGCAGGAGCACTCGTGGAGGACTGTGGCTTGCCACCAACAGAGCTGTGAAGGGACAGATGGGAGCCTCTCTGTGGTCATCACCATCCTGGGTGGGAGAGGAGAGCCCTCTCCTCCCCGCTGTCTCCTGCTGGTGCAGCTCCATCCTCAGCTGCTGGCAAGGGGCTGCCTTGGGCTTCCACGGGCATTTCCAGCCTCTTACAGCTCCTGCAGCCAGGGTGCCCAAGGCTGGGCTGCTTGCTCTCCTCCAGCTGTGTGGCAGCCACTGATCTCCTGAAGGAGACCCACCAATGAGAGAACTTTCCTTCCAAACATCCTTAAATCCTTTTTCTGTGCTGTTTTTCTTCCCAGCCTGGGCAGCTGCCAGCAGAACTGCTTGTAAATGGCAGTCCTCTGCCTCCTGAGCAGCATCATCCCACGGTCCTGCCGGCTGAGTGACGGCTGTTCCGAGAGGACCGAGCAGTGGTAGCAGGATGAGAGGCAGCCAGAAAAGATCCACAGACACAGAGCACCCACTGCTTCATCCCACCTGGGTGGCATATTGGCTTCATCCTGGAAAGGAACCTGAGCCTCCACCCTCTCACCCTGGCAATCCTTTTGGCAGCTGGCACGAGCTGAGCCCTCGGCCGCGCTCCAGGCGATGCCAGGTGACCCCTCCCATGGAAAGGAGGAAAGAACCACTGCCCACTAACACGCAGCGCCTTTGCTGCAGCATCAAGGAGCACCTCGACACGGAAACTACATTTACTCTAAGTTAAAAAGGATGTTCTGCCCGCTGCAGTGAGGCGCTCGCTGAAGGGGACAGCAGCTGCTGAGTGGGCAGCAGAAAGGTGGGAGATGCTGTCCCACCTGACAGGACCTCGGCAGGGCAGTGGGTCAGCAGGGAGCTTCTGGGAAGAGGGAGAGCTGTGGGGGATGAAGGGGAGTGTGCAGACCCTGAGCTTTGGAGACAACTTAGGGTTTGCAAGGTCTTTAGTGGTGATCTCAAAAGAAGAAATAATCTGATTTGGCCAAATTGGTGGCCTGAGGTGACATGGGCACCTTCCCACTATGGCTTCATGACAGCTCATGTCACTCGTGGTCATCTTGTGTCCCTCTAAGACCCAAGGGGACAGGAGTGACACCAACCCCCCAAGCAGTGCCCTGCCTGCTCAGCACCCCTCCCCTGACACCCGAGGGTATGTTTTGGCTCAGAAGCTGTCATGTAACCCCATGACACAAAGCAAAGAAGCTCCTGAGGAGAGGAGCAGCAGCTCAGGAAGAAGAAGACAGGGATGAAGCTGACCTACACACTGCTCCAAGCCACCACCGTGGGAAAGCACTGCTGTCCTCACTCTCATAGCCACCTTCCTCTCCCTCGCTCCAAGGGCGACAATAAATCGAGTCCTGTTTCCCTTCAGCCAGGCACTTTGTCACTGCTCTGTCACCTCTGATCATGTTTGAGCAGCCTCAGCTGGCGAATCTGCCCATTTCAGCAGCCTCGCTCTCCTCCGCACAGGCAAAGGCTGGCTCTGGCGTGGCCACTCAGCCTGGCCAGGATAAATGTCTGGGGTGGGCAGAGCTGCTGCTGCCAGGGACCATATGGGGTCAGCTCTGACAGGGGAATGTGGCAGGAACACCCAGCTGTCCTAACACAGCCCAGGGAGGCCAGGAAGGCAGTGCAAGGGGCTCCAAGAGGGCAACCAAAGCCCCGTGGGAGGGCAAGCAGGGATTCAGCTCTCATCCCACAGGCACAGGCTTCCAGCAGCTGTTACACCCACTTGTCCATCCTTCCCCACACACCTTGTTTGGTCCTCCCATGAACCACTGCCCATTCCTTGCATCCACCTTCCCAAGGCTGGTCCTTACAGCAGGAACCAGTCCAACAGCCTGATCCAGCGTGGCTTTTCCCTCTGGCACATAGCGAGGTAGCAGCCATCCTGTTGAAACTCCCCCTTGACCTTGCTTCCCCAAGGATGGTATGGCCATCCCACTGCAATTTCACTCAGTAGGAACATGGAACCCAGGAAGTTTTCATTTGGGAAACACAGGCACAGCCTGGGATGAAGCCATGATAGGGTGTTGAGGAGTCCCCCAAAAGCCAGGGCCACCTAGGAAGAAGGGATATCAAGCAGCCAACTCCAAGGATCCAACAGCCAGGGATGGGTGCAATGGGAACCACTCACCCCACACTGCCAACGAGCCTGGTGGGGAGCTGATGGGGAGCTGGCTCCCCAGACAGTTCAGCCCTGTGCCACCAGGTACTGGCATTCCCAAATCCAGCATGTGGGCGGGCTCTCCTCCTGCATCGCCCCTGTGCCACACTGATGCCTGAGCACTGCTCCACTCCTGGTGCTCCTGGGCCCTTTCCTTCCCCTCATTCCATCAAATATTCATCACCCCTAAATACAGTGTGCTGCCAGGGGGGGCACGGCTCCTCCGTGATTGCTGAAGCTCACACACAAGCCACCAGGAGAGGGGCCGGGGCCCTTCCCAGCACGTAGAAGCAGGCAGGAACAGGCAGGGCTCTTTGGAGGATGGAAGCAAGCAGAGATGAGGCAGAACACATCAGGAAAGTTGCCCCTCTGTGGCAGTGGGGCTCAGCGCGTGGTGCCATCAGTTGTACCTGAATGCTGTGGGACAGACTCCGCTGCAGGAAAACGAGCACCTGAGATTCTGGGCAGAGCCACGTGCTCGGGAACCATCTGTGTTCATGCCAGCAAGCCCGTGTGGAGAGGCTGCTTTTGTTTGCTTTCGCCTTCCCCGCGCAGCAGCGGGGTCACGCTGCAGAGCGCGCTGCGGGGACGGAGCCGGCAGCGAGGACCCGCCGAGCGCCGCGCTGATGCCAAAGCCCCAGAAAACAATTAAGTACAAAACAACTAATCGTGATTGACACTGGCCCCCTGGAGACCCATCAGCCGCCTTCCTAAAATGCCTCCTGTCTTTCCGATGACCCTGACGGTGGCGAAGAAGGGACGGAATTGGTGCAGAGGCAGCCGCAGCCCCCGGCCCCCTCCTTGTGTGTTGAGTGTGTCCATCCTCAGCAGAGCTGCCAGCACCCTGCTCTGTGCAGAGCAGCAGCAGAAAGCAGAGACCCTGGACCATGTCCCACAGCCTTTGTGGCCTCTGGCTTTGCTCACAGCTGCAGGCACCCAGCACTCACAGGGTGAGCTCAGGAGCAAGGACAGCAGGTGACAGCCTAAAAGGAGAGATGTGCTCCAAGGTCAGGAGGCTTGAGAAAACAAATCCAAGCTTTTCTTACACTTCCAAGTCGCTCGGTACCGTCTGGCACCAGCCACAATGACAGGTGAGGAGAAGTGGCAACACCTTCCACTTGGAATTTCTCAAGTCTTTAATTCAAGGAAAGCATAATCCAGCTGCTGGTGGGGAGTTTCATGAGCTGTGACCGACCAGTGCTGAGTTCACACAGAGCATTACTCAACATGATGCTCACTCTGAAATCGTACTCAGTGCTCTTATCTACCGTATTTTGGGAGGGGGAAAGAGGGGGTTTCTTCTGCTGCCACATCAGGACTGACAGCCCAAAGCTTCTGTGCACAGAGCATCCTCAGCTGCCTTTGGGAGAGGAAACAGGGCTCAGCACCTTCCCAGTCTCCATCATCTACTGAGACAACAGGGTATCAAAGCCCTACACCTGGGTTTGTGCAGCTCAGACACAGCCAGAGGAGCTGACTGCCACCATCAGGGACCACCACCCTCCCCCACTGTCCCAGGAGCATTGTCTGAGCCTCCATCAGGGCAGGACCACTTGAAATATCCCCTCAAAGCTGAGAAGGATCAAGAAAAGACCCAAATCCATGCAACTGGGGTTGAGGGGGGATCACGCTGACAGGCAGATGGGGACATTGCTGTGCCCACCCTCCAGCTGGGAGAGGAAAGCTTGAAAACTGTCACAGACATCCTGGGATCCGCTGGGTCATCAAGATCTCATGTCCATCATGCCCGTTGAAGGGGCTGTGACTAACTGGAGCTTGCTTCTTGAGGGACTGCCCAGGGAAGAAGGAAAAAAAGGATGGGAAAAGAGGTTTCTCTTTCTCCAACTCAGAGGTGTTTGCACAGATTCCAGCACATAAAATTGTCAGGAAGGGAGAACCAGTCTCATTCCATAAGGTGTAATTTTCTTGGGACCACCAAAGCCCTCAGGCAGGAGCTGCACAAGGCACCCAGAGGCTTGCCACATCCTCAGCCCTCTCCAACAGCCAGAGCAAGGATGTGACACCCCATCGGATGTGGTTCTGCCACTGTGCCCAGCAGTGACAATCACAGTGTAACATCCAAGCCCAACTCTTTAGTCTCACAGGCAGGGCCAACCTCACAGTTATTATTATTTTAAGTTGGTTTTGTGCAGACTCAGCAGATGGCACTGCATCAGATTGCACCGACAAAAGCTCATCTACGTGCCTGGAAGGGGAGGGGTGGTGGAGGAGCTGGCCCAGAGCTGCTGCTGGGGAGCTTGGCCCGGGGTGAGAAAATCCAACGTCATTTGCTTTCTAAAACTGGGAAGACCTTCCTAGCCCTTCTTCCAGCAGGGCAGGGGACTCCCCCACTGCGGGCATGCTGGCAGTGGCATCCCAGGGAAAGCACCGAGACAGCTCGGGCACAGGGCAGTGGCTGCTCCGAGCATCCCTGGCTGTGCTGCGGGATCGTGCACACCCTGAGCAGGGCAGAAAGGAGCACACACAGCTACTGAAGGCACCACCTCCAAGCTGCTTTTGCTCCCATGGATCCTGCCATCCCTCTCCAAAACCAAGGGGTGACCATAGGAAGATGTCAGAGGGAGGGGGCTTTGGGGCACCTCTGGCCAAGCCGGGCTGGTGCCCCCAGCAGCCGCCCCGACACAAGGCAGACAGAGAGGAGAAGAGCCAAGTGAGCACCGTGCCAACACGGGACCTGGAAGTGCTGGGAAACAGCTCCAATTAGACTCTTGACGGCAGCGCTAAATGGACAGAGCTCCCACAAAGCAATTCCCAGGCTTGCTTTTATGCAATTAAGAATTAAAGCGACCCAAACCTGAAGATGTGTTAAAGCAAATGACCCGCCTGCCCGGGAGGCGAGCACAGCCCTCATGGTTTTTTCATGCCCATTACACAAGCGTGGGCGACCCGTGGGGCAGGGGGAGGCGGCTGCCCCTCCCAGCAGCTGGCTCAGATGTGCTGCCCAGTGCCCAGGAATGCTTGGATAGCCGGCTCCCACATCCCGCAGGCACGGGAGCACGTGGGCTGGTGAAGGCAACTAGCATTTTGGGTTACTATAGCACTGCTGTTCTGCGCCTACAGCCATTGTGGTCCCTTCCTGTATGAATACATCCAGGCTCCCAACAAATCTTGCTGAGCAGATGCTCTCAGGCAATTCCACCACCAGCTACAGCAACCTGGTATTTAAGCTCTTCGCAATCCCGATATGTAACAGATGAAGATGAGATCAAGGAAGATGTATATGACAAAGAGAAAAACAAGCCCAGCTGTAACTAAAAGCTGTGAGATCCAGCTCTGCACTGACAACAGTGGGCCAGTGGCTCAGCGGCAGCTTGGCCCTTGTCCCAAAACTGCCAGGGTTCCTGGGTGCTCCCTGCGGCATGGCATGACATCTCAGGGACAAGATCCTTGGGGATCAGCCCAGGGTGAGGGGAAGAGGTGTGCTGAGCGTCGGTGGCTGGGCACCAGGTGGGCACAGGTCAGTCCCTCAGGCAGCAGGACTGGAGACCCCAGGACCCCACCTCTGTGAGGGCTGATGCCGATCGAAGAGGGAGCCTGCGAGCAAGCCACGGATACCTGTGATGTCTGTCTGGGCGTCCTCGGCCACAGCTGCAGCAGCCCTGCTCTTCCTCTCCAGTTCTTTCATTTCAGGCACGTAGAAGTCCCCTTGGCGGGCGAGGGGACACACGAAGTAGATGCGGTCCTGCTTGTAGATCTCGATCCGGGGGTGGGCACACAGCTTCCTCTCCTGGAAGACACAAAGTAGCCATGGGCAGGGATGTGCCCTCACCCCCTGCCCCAGCAGCCCCCCACCACATTCACCTGCCATCCTGGCCGGGTCAGACTGGCCCTCTTTGCCCACAGACATGGAGGACTAGTGAGGAGCAGAGGGTGCCATCCCAAAACCACTGTGCTGCTTTCCCTATCACACCAGCCCCACATCCCAGGGCAGACAGGTTTGGCCCTGGAGGTCAGCAGCCAGCTGGGCTCCAGGAGGAGACGCTGAAGACCCTCAGCTCAGCCTTGGTTTTGATGTGCTCATTTTGGGCAGGAGCGAGGGGTTTTGGGGAGCCAGGCAGCTGCTTCACACAGACCTGCCAGATCTCCAGTTCCTCCCGGCAGCACGGCCCCACGAGCAGGCGTAACACTTCTCTGCTAATTAATATAATCCAGAGCCGACAGCTCAAGCTGCTCCTTTCAGAACGGCAAGGGCAGGGGGAGTGGGAGATGAATCCCTGGCATTTCAGACAAGTCCCCCTCCTCCTTTTCCTCACCCCACCTCCCCCTGGCAGTGCTCTTCGAGACCGCAGACCTCCAGCCTGTCAGGGACCCATGACAGGGGCACATCCCCCGGGCTGTGCAGCCCGTGCTGAGCCAGGGCTGTGGGGACTCTCGGGGTGCTGAGGCCGGGCCGAGGAGCAGCTGGACCCCTCTTGCCACCCCCTCCTCACCCACCCGCCCGCCAGCTGCTCGCTGGCAGAGGGGGCGGCTGATTACAAGCCGGGTGAGAAAGGAGAGTGTCTCTTCAGCGGGTTTTCTTTTTCTTTCTTTCCCCTTTTCAAATCACTGACAGCTTTTATTTAACCCTGCAACCACCTTGATTATCCACCTCCTCCTCCTCCTCCCTGCGCCAGCTATTCTCTTCCTCCCTCTTGCCCTGATTATCCTCTTCTTCTTCCCTGACCCAATGATCTTCCTCCCTGCCTCAACTATTCTCCTCTGTCATGGCCTGCTGTTGTGGCTTGTTTGCACATTCTCCAGCAGGGTCCCCATCCCTCCGGGGCTCTCTGTAGCCAGAGCTGGCCCCACACCAAGAATGAGCTCTATGGACACATCAATCATGACCTTACAAAAGCCTGACCCCCTTCCGCCCTGGGGATGGACCAATGTGATTTAAGAATCATTTATTTCCCAGACAAATGCTGGCACCAGGCAGGACCCACAACAGACGTGAGCCAACACTGACTCTCTCCCCTCCGCTCGCAGTTGGACCACCTGGAGAGCCACCTCCATGCTGCACAAGAAATACAGGCAGAAATCCCACATGAGCAGGTTTGGGGTCCATTTTCTTGGGAAAACCTGCAGGATCTGGCAATGCAGAGGCCCAGTTTACCCAGGAACACCAAAGCAGCAGAAAGATGACCCCAGCAGAAGCTTCACCTGTCCCATCCCCAATGCCTTCCAGCCTGCCTTTCAGCAGTCCCTCCTCCAGCCGAGGAGGAACCACGTTCCCTATCCCAGTGCCGCGGGGACACGCAGGGACGCAGGGAGGCTTCCGAGGCGCTCGGAGTTCCCGCTCGCGGGCAGGTGAAACACTGAGGCCTGCAAATCAAAGCTGTATTAAATAAAAACAAGCTGGGTTGTTTTTAGCAGCAGAGCAGAGGCGGCTCATATCACTCCTGCTTTTTCAGCGACAACGCAGACGAGAGCCCTCCCCGCCGCTCTGCCCCTTGCTCCACCAAGCACAAGCCCGTCCGCCAACCTCCAGCTCGGCTCGTTATTTTAGGTTACTGCAACACAGTGCACCAGAGATGGGTATCTCCAGGATCTGCAGGGTATTTTTGCATAAATCCAGCTGGCCCTCCACCACTTCATGCAGACAAGGACAACTCAAAGGATCTTCGAGCAAAGATCCTTCAAGTGAGGTCCCCGTCCAGTCTAAATCCTCAGGGCTCCAGTTTGGCCTCCAAGACATGCCAAGGTGACTTTCCAAAGCCCATCCTGAGGTTCCAAAAGAGGGGATCTGGGACATGGCTTCTCCCTACAATCTACTCTAGGCTGTCACAACTTCCAGTTATACAGACACAGTAGTGACACCCCCAAAACACAAACAACACCCCCTCCACCCATACAAAATCTTGGGAATCTTGGCTTTTTAAGGAATAAAAATGCACACCTGAGTGAATAGCAGGACTGGCTCTTGAGCCAAATTGTCCTTCACACTCAAGATTATCCTATAAGAGAGACAAGGATATTCCAGCCTGGCAAGCTGGGAAGCAGCTCTATGTCCCTGCAGCCAGAAGAGCCCAGGTGTCCAGCAGCCAAAGCCCATGGCTGGGGACCAGGTTGGTGGGACCACACTGAAGTGGCTGGACACTCACTGTCAATACCCTCATTAGGGACAGCTACAATACTTGATTTCTTCCCAATTTATCCAGGGTTTTTCCCAAAATGAAATGGAGGGAAATCAGAGCCTGGGGGTGCTAATTTATGTCTGTACAAACCAAGCTGGAAGCCAGGCTAGTGAGCTGACCTCTGCTTCTGCACTTCTTCCCAGAGAAACCCAGCCTCTGGCAGGGCTGCTGCAGAGCTCAGCACTGGCAGGTGGGCTCAGGAGAGGACAATGTCCCCAAGAGGGAGAAAGGAGGTTGCAGCTGAGAATGCTGTCCTATCCAGCCTGGGAGAAAGGGATGAGGCTGCATAAAGACTTGAGAAATGGGCAGAGGCAATGAGGTGGGGAGCCATGACAACAGAAATGGGTAAGGGGATCATGCAAAGGGGGTGGGAGATCAGCCTTGTGATCATACCAAAGGAGATTAGGAAGCAGGCAGAGGCTAGGCAAGAATAGTGCAGCAAAGTGCAACCAAGAGGCTGGTGACACAGTGAGTCTGGGATTATCCCAGCGGACAGGAACACTGCAATGGAAAGAAATAGCCCAGAGAGACTGGAGAGCAGAGTCCAACGGCAAAGGTGTGGGAAGAGAGCAAATTAGCAAAGGCTCAACAACATGGCAAAACAACAGAGAGGCTCAACAGGCAGTGCTGCACTGCCACCGAGGAGGGAGCCCCTGGCTGGCTGTGCCGCCAAGCCAACAGATGGAGCAGCAAGGGGAACGTGGGGCTTGCAAGGCAGAGCCCTCCAGTTAAATCCAAAGCAGTCTCACACGGGCGGAGGAGCTCAGCGAGAGGTGAACAGTGGGACACTGTCAGTGTCAGGCTGCTGGCTGTGACAGCAGGACCAGTAAGTGGGGCAGGGAAGGGGATTCGTCCCTTTACAAGGTCGTGCAGTGGCACCTCCCTCCTCAGCCTCCACCTGGAGCTCTCCCTTCCCATGGCCAGCAAACACGGAGGCAGCAGCAGAGCATGCAGGGCTGATTTCTATCCAGGACCCTCCCCCGGGCACCTGAAACAGGGGATTCACTGCACGTAATCCACACAGCCCATCTACACACACAAATGCATCCAGAGTCCACAAGTTCAGTCCCGACAGGAACAGCAACTCCAGCACACTCCTGCTACACCAGATCCACTGCTTCCCATGAAGCCAACTCCTTCTCAGCCCATCTGAGGAATGTGGTGGGGTGCTTCTCACCACCTTCTCGGGAGCAAGGTGTTACGTAAGGGAAGACTCTTGCACTCCTCTTTCCCAGATGGAACAGCACCTCGCCCAATCTTTAACCTCGGGTTCCAAATCCTACAGCACTGACTGTAGGATTTCCTCTAGGTTACACTCATCCCTCTAGGAATGGAGCATCCCCTAGCCTCGTGCATCAGAAAGGACAACAGGATTATGCAACGACCAGCATTTTGGGAGATCTTCCCCAGCAGCAGGAGGTGCCACCTATTTGTCAGCACAAATTCCCTACTTGTCCATAAGGTCACAATGTCTGCCCATGACATGGCCTGGCACAGCCCCCCAGGGGGAAGATGCCCACACTTTCCTGGGTGAGCACAAGAGCAGTCCCAGGGCTACAGAGGACATAACAAGGTGTCTGAGACGTGACCTGCAGTCATTAAAATCCCAGCAGAATTGTGCAAAGGTGGAAGGAGGTGGCAGGGTGCTCATGTCACACCAGCCCTCAGCACCTGCTGGGAAGCAGAAGGTGAGCTGGGGCGCTGCGGGGACTGGCTTTGTCACTCTGTCAGGTTCATCTGCTCAGGAATTCAAATGTCACCAACTGGATCTGCTTCATCTCCCACTGCTGCAATAATTCATCTTGTTAGGAGACCACAAACAAGCCTTGTGGATGCTCTCTGGATCCTCACCATGCACGGGCATGCTGGCAGCCAGGCTCCAGCTGAACCCAGAACATTTCTAGTGTCACTAGGAAGGCAGCGGGGAGGCAGCTGCTGTCCTCACCCCACTTCACCCCACAAGCTCCCTGTCACCCTTGACTCCTTACTGTGACCTCCTGGCATGGCTCACAAGGTGATGGTTAAGCCACACCAGCCTGTTGAGTCCCTATTTCAGGACTGATGCTGTAGGAGCAGCCGGGGAGAGGTTTTTCATTCCACCACCAAGCTTCCTGCTGGAGCAGAGCTGGAAGCTGAGCTCTTCATGCTGCCCAGCAGCTCCTGGCTCCACTGCAGAGATGTCCACTTTGTGCTCCAGCCACCTGTATGCCATAGGAACACAGTCATTGCTTGTGCCTGTCACCCATCCCTGCCAGAGCAGCTTCTGCTTGCAACACGTGAAAAATGCGCCTGTAAATCCCATCCAGGACTGGACAAGCCATGGGGAGCAAGCAACTGCTCACCCGGCAGACGCAAACCCTCTTCTCTCTTAGGGGAACCAGGCAGCCCCAAGCTGCCCTCCCGGCCACCAGTCAGGGATGAACCCCCCAGGGATCTGCCACTGGGCACAGCTGAAAAGCTGGGAAAGGCTGGAGCCACTGGGAAAGCCGACAGCGCCGGGTCCAGCCTAAGCATCGGCTGCTCTCCGCACAGTGCCAGTCGAGAGAACAACTTCCCAGAGGGGCCAATGGACACGTGGCCCAAGTCTGGCCAGCAGGGCCCAGACCCAAGGAGAAGCTGCGGGTTGTTAACAGGGATCGTCTCGACATCAGTTGGGCACAATGTGCCTGGAGCTGCCGTTCACCCCTGCTCTTACTGTGACAGGATCTGCTGCTGCCATTGCAGGGAAGCAGAAGGGTGTTGGGCACATGGAGCTGACTCCATCCACATCCTGCTGTGACACTGGAGCAACACCAACCACGTGAGGAGTTTCTCCATAGGCAGTTGGGGTCAGTCCCTTCCATTTATTATGCTGCCATACCTGAAGAAGGAGTGGATGGAGGGTGTGAACACACAGGGGGCTTGTGACCATTGCTGGGGATTGCTGCCTCTTGCTGCTCACCAGCATCCCCCCAGCCAGCCAGGGCATCACCACAGCCTCACTGCCACGAGCCTCCCCTCACCCGTGCTGCTGTTGCTGGGGCTGCTCTGGGTAGTGCCAGCAAGTCAGCTGGCACCTGGCACGGTGCAGGGAGACCCCCGAGTGACCCACCAGCCCTGTCCTCACACGCCAGCAACTCCTGCCTGCTCAGACAACACAACTCCCCCACATCTTCCTTCCAGCTGGAGGCATCCGTCCTCTCCATCTCTCAGTGATGGGGTCGGACGCTTCAGTCCCAGGGATTTTAAAGGAACAACAAAACTGCGTGGAGCTGAGCGGCCCTAAATCGGTTGCTAAAATTAAAAGCTGAAACTGAGCCACCAGCTAGGACTGGGGGGAGCGAGCTGTGTGCCACATCCTCCTCGCTTCCTCACACGCTCCACGCTCGGTGTGTCATCCCCGCTTATCTTAGAACACGGGCGCTAGGTAGTCCTGAGAGGCTTTGCAATTCAGTTTGCACAGCACCCAGCGCCCTTCGGCGCTCTCCCGGTTCAGCCAGGAGACAGACTCCTTGCTGGGCTATCCCTCTGTCCCAGGCACAGACTGGGAATGTCCCTGTTTCCATTCCTCTTTCCTCAGACAGCAGCTTGAGGTTAAACACCGCTTCAAGTCACCCAGCCGAGCTGATGAAAGCAAAAAAATAGAGGCACCCCTTCCTCCCAGGGCCAAGTGTCTCCTGGGCTGCACCAGAAGCGGCATGGACAGCAGCCTGAGGGGGATGTTGCCTCTCAGTTCTGCTCTTGTAGGACCCCACCTGGAATATTGCCTCCAGCTCTGGGGTCCCCAGCATGAGACAGTCATGGACATGTCAGAGCAAGTCCAAAAGAGGCCACAGAAACAGTCTAAGGGCTGGAACAACTCTGCTATGGAGACAGGCTGAGAGAGTTAGGGTTGTTCAGCCTGGAGAGGAGAAGGCTTTGAGGAGCCCTAAAGTGTGCTTGTAAGAGATGGAGACTTTTTACCAGGGCCTGTGGTGACAGGGCAAGGGGCAGTGGTTTTAAAGCAAAAGCCAGGAGGTTACACTGGACATAAGGAACAAATGCCTTGTGCTGAAGGTCGTTNAGCTCTGGGGTCCCCAGCATGAGACAGTCATGGACATGTCAGAGCAAGTCCAAAAGAGGCCACAGAAACAGTCTAAGGGCTGGAACAACTCTGCTATGGAGACAGGCTGAGAGAGTTAGGGTTGTTCAGCCTGGAGAGGAGAAGGCTTTGAGGAGCCCTAAAGTGTGCTTGTAAGAGATGGAGACTTTTTACCAGGGCCTGTGGTGACAGGGCAAGGGGCAGTGGTTTTAAAGCAAAAGCCAGGAGGTTACACTGGACATAAGGAACAAATGCCTTGTGCTGAAGGTCGGTAGGCACTAGAACAGGCTGCCCAGAGAAGCTGTGGATGTCCCATCCCTGGACATAGCCAGGTGTTCAAGGCCAGGCTGGATGGGGCTTTAAGCAACCTGCTCTAGTGAAAGATGTCCCTGCCCACAGCAGCAGGGCTGGACTGGATGACCTTTAAAAGTCCCTTCCAAACCCAACCCTGATTCTGGTCCTCCCTGCTGAGCCACAGCCTAACAATGAAAGGCTGGAACGAAGCCTGGGTGCCCTGGGCTGCCCAACGAGGGGCAGAAATCAGCCTGAGACGGCTGGGCAGAAGAGAAGGCAAATTGCTGGAGGGAGAGGCAGGCAGACATGCTTTACACCAGTAATACCTCAAGCACCAAGGAAAGCCCAACATCTCAGCTTGCAGCTCCAGCAGGGTGCACAGGGAGCCGGGCAGGCCCTGCCTCCCGGGGCGACGGCACCCGGAGCCAGCTCCAGCACACGGCACAGCCGCCAGCGCCGGGCTGCCAAGGGCTGCGGAACAGCTGCTGCTTCCCAGCCTGGAGAAACTCACATTTCAGAGGTGGTGAGACTGCTCCCACGCACGTGCACTTTACTTTCAAATCCTCTGGGCTGCGAGGTGTTTCAGAAACAGAAGGTGATATTATTGCAATCAAGAAAAGGCCGTTCCCGTCAGCCAGCGGGAAAAACGAGCGGCACCACCAGCACTACGGCAGCGGAAAGCAAAGTCTCGCCAAAGGATAACAAATCCTCCAGGTAGCAGAATACAGAGCCTGGCAATTAGCACCTCCCACGCCATCAGCATCCCTGCCTGCCCTCAGCTCACTTCCCCCTTCCCACAGCAGGCCCCCGTCCTGCCTGCAACCAGGACACACCGCCCTGCTGACCTGGCAGTGCCATGGCTTCAGGACAGGCAGGAGAAAACCAGCCCCCGAGATCCTCTCCGCAGCACTGAGAGTGAGTGGGAGTGCGTTTGGACCGTGGGAGCCGCGAAACACCGGGCTCGATAGCTGGGAGAGTTTTTCATTTTCACCTCAGTGAAGGCAGCCCGCCGTGCAATTTACACCTTGCCTGCCCACGCTTCCCGGGGCCGAATCACCCAGCTGCTCCCATGGCTCCTCCGGGGCAGGAGCTGCGGAGTGGCAGCTGCCAGGCACGGACAAGCTGAGAGGTAAAGGAATGAGCCCGGGGGGATTGGTGGGTTCAGGAGATCCCAGAGCCCTGAGAGGGCTGGCAGGGACCAGGCACAGGCTCCCAGGTCATGGCTGGCAGCTGCTGTCAGAGTCATGAACACTCTTCTCCTCCCTGGGATGGAGATTCCATCCTGTCCTCCAGCAAAAGGGAATAAGCTCCAGCCCTGCCTTGCTAAGGCCCTGACACACTCTGGACTTTTTTCTCTTCCAGCACCCACTTGAGCTGCAAGAGAAATCCTCCAGCACACAAAGGAGCATCCATCATCTTCAGAGATGAGCCAGGTAGCAAGTCTGAGCGAGATAAAACCTTTCAGAAAGGAGCTGCAGGCAGTCAGAGATCCCAGTATGGGGGTAGGACAAGCCTTGGACAAAACTGCCAGCCCAGACACACTCAGGTACATCAGTCCAAGTGCTTCCAGGGATGTATCATACCGCCCCCAACTACGGGAATGTCACCTGCAGAACAAAGAGCAGATGGTGCAAACAAACACAATTCATGGGGCTTGGGTCCCCCCTGGTGTTATGGTTATTTGGTAGTAATTAGTCCTGGAGCAGAGAGTTTCAGAAGTAAAGGAAACTTTTGCATTAAAAAAGATTCATATTCCTAAAGACTCAGTGTTTTCCACTTTCCCAAGTTCTGCCTTGCTCCTGTACCCACCATGGATAAGCACAGCCAGCTGGGGAGACGGTACTCACCAGCTTCCCAGAGCTCCACTACATGTTCTCACACTCTTCCTCCTACCCGACCCCACCACATCCCATTTTTTTCTCCTCCTTCCCCATCACAGCCATACACAAGCTCTCTGAAGGGGACTTTGGTTTTAACCATTCTGAAAGCTCAAACACTGGATTTTCATCATAAGACAAGGAATCTGTGTAAATCCACATACTCTCTCCTCTCCTGAGGAACCAGTTCCTGTCCCAGTTCCTAAGAACTCCATCACTATGGGAGCACACGGGTCAACAGCTGCACACGAAAGGAAGCGGACGAGACTGTGGGAGAGGAGGACCACAGCTGGAGAGGGCTGCCTGTGCTTCAGAGAGCAGATTCCCAGGGACCAACGCTCTCCTCCAGCCCTCACAGGCTGCTTCTTCAGCATAATCACGATGCTGAAGGGGTCGATGCAATGATCTCTGCCATCACGGATGACTGGAGCAATGCTAAATCGCTTTGCCTGCTCTGCTGCCTTGGCAAGGCTGCCAGGAGCAGCAGCTGTGGCAATTTCTCTGTCTCCTGTCAAGGCAGGGCCTTTCAGGAAAGGGATCATCATCCAAGATCGTCTGCTGTTGTCCTGCCTCAGCCAGGCAGCCAACTGCACTGCAGCCTCCCACCCTATGTGGGACACCACAAAGGTAAAAAGAGCCTCTTTGAAACTTGTGTCTCTGTCATGTTGCTCACGGGGAGAGTAAGTCCTAACCTAGAGTGACCTGCTCTGCCCTGCCACGAGACTCTTGTGGTGACAGATCTTCTTCCATGGATAACCTGGAGAGCTCCTCATCCAGGTGGACAATTCCAACCCACTCTGATGGCTTTCTTTCCTGGGCCACCATTCACCTGAGTACTTGCCCTTCTGCACAGGAATGTCCAGACAAGCTGGAGGCTTGTGGTTCGCAGCCTTCTCACACACGTCCTCACCCGCAACGAGTCCTGTCATGAAATCCTCTTGCAGCAAAGCCAAAGCAACAGAAATGGAGCAGGAGCAGCAGTGCCTGGTGCCCACAGCACATGGGGGCTCTCAGTCTCCCGAGCCAAGGTCTGAGCTGCCCCTTCCAAATCTCAACCCCTTCCTCTTGCTCTTTCGATTGCAGGCATCTCTGGTTGCTCTTCCACAGCCTGTCAGTCACCAGGACAAACTCAGGACATGTGTCACATTAATGGCCCCAGGAGGAAAATGGAGGAGTGGAATAAATACCCTCCCTGTCCCTTCCTACCTCCTTGAACAACCTTGTCTTTCTGCAACGCCCCCAGTTCCCAGGCTTCATGGAATATATTTCACGATGAGCTAAGCTCAGCCTCACACCATCCCTTCACAGCTGAGAAAGCCAAAAAGGGAAGCTGAAGAACCTAACCTCGCTGAACTTGCACAGATAGAGCCACCAGCAGCCCAGGGCAAAGCCACGATGCAACCGCCTGATTCCCAGACAAAATAGTCCTTCCCTCCCCACCCACAGGGACTTACTGTCAGGCTTATTGGCCTCATTTGGAAGGCAAGGAAGATCCAAAGAGGAAGATCAAGTGGGTTTCAGCCTGGTTTGCTGAGGAGGAATAGGCAAGATGATCACGACATCCATAAGCACATCTCAAGTACAACACGTTGGCAAATCTCATGTCAGAAAGCAAGTTTCCAGGACAGGAGGATCTTCCAAGCTTTCAGCTAAGTGCAGTCAACAGTGGAGAAAGATTGTTTGAGCTCCTGCTCAGGGAAACCCTGAGCTCAGGCTTGACTTGGGTGACAGGGATCCCAACCAGGCTCTCTGCTGTAGGGCAGATATCCGTGGGCCACTGATCACCTTTGGTTCACTGCTTCTCCTGCCCCTCCTTCCCTGGCCCCAGGTACAGATATCCCCATGTTTTAAAAGCAAGCCAGAGCCTGGGACAAGTTCCTTCCTGAATGTTTATAAATGAACAAGAGGCATTTCCCCACAGGCTTCCAGCATAGCCACCTTCAAACCCCTACATCCAAGAGCTTGCACCTCTCTTCCCCAAAAAGCTGGCAAAGGGCAAAGAGCCAACCTCACGCTGCATGATGACAATTCCCCTGGTGAGCTTGGCTAATGAAGCCCCCGGAGCCCGCAGCCACCGCAGCCGCCGGCGGTAACGACTCGCCCGAGGAAATCCCAGCGCGCACAAACAGCGCTGGCAGGCACAGAGCAAAGGCACAGCCGGGCAGGCTGCCTGCAATGCAGGAGGAGCTGGGAAGGCAGGGGAGGCGAGCAGGGATAAGGGAGGCGAAGGGAGGCACCAGGCAGATCCATCAGGGACAGCTCCAGGTGTCCTCGAGCCGGGACACGCCATTTCGGCGGCCGCACGTGCTGGCCGACTTCTCCGTTGGTCCTGCTGCGAGCGGGCACGGCGAGGCGAGGGGAGGCTGCCTTTGCTCTGCAGCTCTCACCTCCTCCTCCTCCTGCTCCCCGGCCTGCAGCAGGTGCAGGTCCCAGGGGGCTCACTACCTCGGTGTGGAGAGCAGAGCGCCCGCTGAGCAGCCGCCGCGGGGTGCCGGGCGTGTGGGGAGCCAGTGGCTGGCGCTGCCAGCAGGGACACAAGCCGAGTGCCTCCAAAGCCAGGCTCTTCTGCCGGCAACAGAGGCAGCAGGGGAGGGGAGCAGCTGCTTTCAGCGACCTTTGCAGTCTGGCAACTGCTCCTCTGCCAGCACAGGATCGTGAGTTTGACTGTGCAGATCAATCAGGAGGAGAAATCAAAGCAGTTAGGCAAGGACAGAGCCCAGCCTGACTCTGCCCTTCCACAAGGATCCCAGATGTTCCCAGATGTGCTCCATGAGCTGGTAATGCTCCAGAGATGCATCACGCCACTCAGCTTTCCAGATCTTTCCCTGCTGGGGAGCCAACTCCCCATCTGCACCACTGGTCTGCCCTCCCAGGCACCCAATCACACACAGCCCTGTGTAACACCATTGACCGCAGCACATCAGCCAAAGCTGCAGCCACCAGAGCTGCCCCAGATCCTCATTAGTGCCCTGAGACCCAGAGGACATTCCTTTTCTTCCCAGTGCTGATGTCCCCCCTCAAACTCTGGGTACCCGGAGGATGGGGAGGACGTTGGGGAAGCATATCTACATCCCTGTCCCCATCTGCCCTTCCCCAAGCAGCCACAGCTTGCCATGGGCAGGAAGCGTACTCTGCCTGCTGCAGCACTGTCCCAGGGAGGCTGCTGGATCTTGGATAGCAAGAGGGGACGGATTTGGACACTGGTCCTCTGCCCCAGGGCACAGCAGAAAGCCAGAGCTGTCCCAATGCTACGGGTCCCAAAGTAGGTCCCACCAGGAGACACAGCTTTGCAGGGGAACAGGTGGGAGATGAAGGCAGCGGCTTCTTGGGGTGGCAGGACCTGGGCGAGACAAGTGAACTTGGCACCTAGAGATGCACGTGAGAGAGGAGGAGGAAGAGGCAAGAACAGAGAGGAGTCGATGGCTGTGCTCCTCCGCTGCGAGCCCACAACACCTGGCAGCCCCTGCAGCCACTTCTGCTTTGCTCACTCCTGAACTGCTCAGCAGAGAAGTACCTGAGCAAGTTTTTCTCCACACTGACCTCCTGATAAGCTTTTGCCAACTCACGGTCTGGTTATTGAGTCGCTGGGAGGACCTTACCCCAAGCTGTGAATCCGCACAGCGTGAAGAGCAGAGCAGCTGGCCCCAGCAGATGATAGATATCTACCTTCCTGCATGTCACGGACCTGCCATCAGCTCCAGGCAGAAATAAACCCCAGAGTAAATGAGAGCAACCGGCCATCCAGTAGCAGGGAAAAAATGCAGGTGTCCACAATGGGAATGAGGCCATGGTTTCCCTGCCTGCAGCCTTCCCAGAGTGCCTTACAACCTTACGGAGTGGGAACAGAGCCCATCAGCAAATGCATGAAGCCAACAGGCAGCTGCAGATAGGGTCACTCTGTGATCAGCCATGGCACATTCTCTTCATCCCCCAGGGCCAGGACACCCCTTCAGGTTTCATTTGAAAGGCAACAGCCCCCAGTGTCGTACTGGGACTGGGGCTCCCAGACCGACCACTCTCCCAGTTGCCTCAGAGTTCCATCTTTGACCTTCAAGCAGCACCTCTGCCTTAGGGTCCACCCCACAGAGCTGCGAAGATAAGGGAAAGAGACACTGTAGCAACTACAAATGTACCAGGAAATTTTCTGGTTGGTGGGTGTGGAATGGGGGGACAGAAGCAGAAATTTCCAGGGGTTCTGTGATGCAAATGTGCCCATTCACAAGTCACCACTGTGACAAGCAGGCAGAGCCAGGAATGCAGAGCAGTTCCTAACTTGCTCTCCCCACTGTACTCGGCTCTGTCATCCCTCTTCATCCCTGCGGGGTTGTTACAATTCCTCACGTTAGCAGAAGATGCAGGTAAAACCATCTGTCCGTGGAGCGAGCACCCGGTGGTCATTGTACAAGCCGCCAAAATAAAAAGAATCATCCCAATTACTCCATAGTGACACAAAGTCCCAGGCATCCTTCTGCTCTGAGCCTTTGAAATGTAAAGCCGCACTGTTTGGTGTCATTTAATTTGGAGCTCAGCCTCAGATCAGCAGAGCCTCGCTGAGCTTTAGGAGGAAGCAGCCATGCAAAACATACACGTGCAAAATTCAGATGTCAGTGGCCTGGAAGACAAGCATACCCCAAGCCCCACCAGTGACTCCATTTCGTGGCCCCAGTGTCTCTCTTTTAGCATCCCAGGGCCAGAGGAGGCTGATCTTGTCCCAAAAGCTGTATTGAGGCTCTGCTCCAAATCAGTGCTAGTTTTTCTTTGGTACCCAGGAGAGGTGACTCCCCGTCATCATCTCCCCTCTTAGGAAGGTTTGTTCCTCTCCTCCATGCTGGAAGCACATCCTTTTTTGGACTACAGACCCAGACCTACAGAGCTGGCAGGGCAGAGGCATCCTGCCTAAGGGAGAGCTTATCTCCAACAAACAGAAATGCATCTGCTCAAGCCAGGCATGAGCCTCTGCTTCCTCACACTCACCACAGCATTGAGGAGCCCACGAAAGGTGAATGTTGGGTGGGCTGGGGACAAAGAAATGGGTTGGACTAAAGGCACTGGTCCATCAGGTGCTGATCCACTCTTGAGGGTAATGGGTACCTTCCATCTCTTACCAACACTGGGCACCGCACTAAATCCTGAGAAAAATCAGCAAGGGTGACAGAGGACAAGCACTGGCTCCTGCCCCCCAGGGAGCTTGGCCCTCTCTGCCCACTGTGGTCTGGCAGCAGGGGAACAAACACCTGTCCTTGCTGCCATGCAATCGGAGAGGTGCCAGATGAGCCACCCAGCACACTGGCCACGAAGGCAGGGAGAATGGCCATGACCTGTTGCTCGCTCGGGATGGAGCAGGGGAAGCAGCACAGGAAGCCTGGACATCCCTGCCATGCTGCAGACCTCCATCAGCTGCCTCAGGGCAGCTCTAATCAGAAGCAATCCCTTCCAGCCCCAGGCATGAGTGGTGGGAGTTACAAACCGCCAACATTTCTATTACAGGCCCTGATTTTCCCTGGTATGGCTGAAGCACAGGCTGGAATAAGCTGCCACATGCTGGGAAAGAAAAGGCACAAAAGGACTCCTGGAGCTGAGGGTTCACAGGCACCCTCCAAAAGCCTGCAAGCCAGTAATTAAGCATAGCTCAACTTTCCTCTTTCAAGGAGCTCACAGACCAGTCTGCAAGCTGCTCTGGATCCCCGCAACAGCTGAGGCAGCTGGATACCATGAAGATGAACCCAGTCCTGGCAAATCCAGAGGAGTTCAGAGGGCCAGGATTTGGCAGCCTGTTGGGACAACCCAAACTGTCCTGACAATAAACAGCCAGGGGGTGTTTGCTCCTCAAAGCAGGATGGGATGTACTGGCTGTGTGTAGGTCTGCACTGAACCATTGCACCTCTGCATACCCTGCACCCACTCCCCAAAGGCTGTGAGTCCCTACGGGTCTGGGTGGAGCGAGGGCCATGAGGCACAAAGAGAGGAAAAGCACATGCTGAGCCCATGAAAGCCTCCCCAAGACATGAGCAGCTCCACAGACCTCCACACGGGTCACAGTCATGAGGACTGGCCCCTCTGGACACCTCCAGCCTGCTGCCTCTGCCCAGGGCCACCAGCACACAGCGGCATCACCTCAAACAGCATCCACAGGGCAGGCAGAGATGATGGGGGTTTGTGTGTGTGTGTATCTCCCTGTCAAACGCAGAGACCACAAGGGACTTTCAGTGTGACCCTTTGCTTCAGAGCAGACAGCTGGGCTCGGCCACCTCGCTGGTGCCCCAGTCACCGGTGCAGCCCCAAAGCTGTGCCTTGCCTACGGCACGCACACTCCAGGCATGAGGAGGAGCAAGAACTGATTTTGTTCTTTCATCCCTGTGATCCGATCACCACCCAACCTCGCGACTCCATTTTTTGACTCGGTGCAGAAGAGAAATGTTTTCACTCTCCTGCCCTCCCCAAAGCAGGGCCTTTCCTACCATTTTATACCTAACTAGAACTGAGAAAGTGCAAGTTAGTCATAGCACAATGGTCCCTTTTCTGGAGGTAAAAATGCCACCGCTTTCAAATGTATTATCTGCCTGCTCCACAGGTTTCAAAGTGGGAGTTTCACAGCCAGGGAAACTGGGCCAACAGCATTTGTTGGAAAAGAGCAATATTTCTATGAAGCTGTTCCGCATTTGATCGGGTTCATTTTGCTGTTTCTTAAGCCTGGCACAGCTGGCAAGGTCTGGCTCAGAGGGCTACAGGGAAGAGCCTGTCCAGACAAAACTCATTAGGACCTAGCTAAAATAATTGCAGAGAGTCAGCTCAATCTCATCCTTGAATTAATTGACTAGCTGTCAAGAAGGGAAGACCCCAAGGTTCAGGACACTGTCGCTGCTGGAAAGAGCTGGACACGTCTCCAATGCCTGACAAAGAAAACCTTTTGAACTGACGGCATCCTCTGGGATTCTCTATAAATACATCTGGGGAGAGCATACGTACAGATCAAGTCGATAAAGAGATCTGACAGAAAAGCACTGTAGTATTTTACTCTCCCTCCTTGCCCAAGGCAAGCCATTTCAGTTCTTTCTCTTCCTTGGACAGCCATATGAAATATCCCCGGCTTCTCCCATAATCATTAATCCTCGCTGCAAAGGAGAGGGGGAAGCAAATCTTTTGTCTGAGCAGATTCATCTCTGTGATAATTTTGCAAGGTTGGGCAAGGTTGCTCTCCCAGCTTTCCAAAGCAGCAGCTCGGGAGGACAAGGTGGCTTCCTACTCCCTCCTGGGACAAAAATGCCCCCAAGCAGGACCACTGACTGACAGCCAACACTGGTCCAGGCTTTTGGCTGTCAGGCCATCAGGGATGCTCACACGGTTTGGCATGCCTGGGAGGGCAGGCACTTGAAGTTCACTCTTCTTCCAGGAGCTGCCTTTGGAAATGCTCCTGAAAAAGGAGCTGGGATAGCAATAGGGTCAAAATGCTGGATGTCACAGGAAAGCATCCATTGTGGCAGAGACCTGGGGCTGAGCTGCCAGATGGAGCAGCCTCCCCAGGGATGTGGTGGAGGCCCCATCATCAGAGGCTTTCAAGATGCAATTAGGTGCTAGATAACCATGCTCCCTTTCCCATGAAAGGTTGTACCAGACTCTCTTTCCAGGTCCCTCCCAACCTCGTCTGTTCCCATTTTGTGATCAATTAGAACTGGGAGGCCACAGTGGCAGGAGCCTGCATCCCACACCAGCTGCTCCCCTGGAACCAGGACTCCCCTGCCTGCTGCTAGGACAGACTCTTGCACAGAGTCAACAAGAAGTTGAGGAAAACCCGGGTGATTTCACACATGCCACAAGCTGCAGAGGCAGGGAAGGAGCCTTTGCAACTACCAAAGCTCCAAGGTGGTCAGCAAACCTTTCCTGCTCAAAGCAGCAATGCTGTCAGAGCTGCAGTTTTACACCTGCCCCCGTGCAAGAGCCAAATAGCAGCGCCAAAACAGAAGCTGCACAATTTGCTTGCAAGAGGAAAGGTGTGTGCAGGCACAAGGCAGCAGAACAGCAGGAATGGCACCAGCACAGGCTGGCAAACCAGCACACACTGACTGGCGCACGCTGGCATGCCTGGCACAGGTCGGTCTTGTCAGCACTGAACGTGAAGCACGGCCAGCGCTAATTCGCCGCCCACAAGGACAAGGGAGAAGCTGACAGCAGATGAGCAGTGGCCTGGGGCTGCCACATTCCTGTGGGGAAACAGGAAAGCGGGGATGCCTGCTGCGAGTGGCAGGGGACGTGACGCAGAGCCCGGCTCCCCCCGCGTTCCATCGGCCGCGCAGGAGGAGCGCGTTCCCTGCGGACACAGGCCCGACGGACCCGCTCCGCTGACCGAGCCCGCCCCGCTCCCAAGGTGCCCACGGCGCTAAACGACATTGCCCACCAAACTCCCTTCCACCTGGCTCAGCTCCCAGCCTGACCTCGTGGGCATCCTGCCCTCCCCCCTGCCCGCTCCACGCTGAAGGCGAGGTCACTCACGCTCGCAGGACTGAACCATCTTTGGATGGTTTTGTCGCTAAAAATATTGAATAACTAAAAGTCGCTGCGAACGCACGAACTGATGTGATGTGACATCCAGCTGGGGGGCGCCAACCGGCAGCGAGCGGGCGGCCTCGCTGCAGAGAGCCCACTGAAAACCAGCTGTCAGTGCAGGTCAGCGAGAGAGGAACGTGCCCGCAAAGGCACGGACACCTCGGGGTCCCTCTCCGCTTCCTGCCGTTGCGGGTCGCCTTTCGGACAGGCTCAAGCTGGAGCATCACGGTGCCCACCCCTCGCCTGCTCCTCCTGCCCAGCCCAAGATCCTGAGCTTCACTGGCTCCTGGAAGAGAGCGCACACCAGCCAAGGGTGTTCTCCAGCACTGCTGACCAAGCCACTCTGGTGCTTGTCCTCAACATCAGCCAGGCTGGTGGACAACCAGGAATGGTCCATGAAGAGTGCACGAACCACACGTGACATAACCTACAGCCCAGCTTGGGACCATGCAAGGGCTCCCAAAACAATTTCCCTAGAGTCTGTATCCTTACTCCAAATGCCTGACAGCCCACAGCCAAGCAGCCTGTCACACTGTCAGCTCTGGTCTCATCCTTGCCATCAATACAAGAGGGACACGTCAAATCCTCTATGACTCTCCAGGACATTTTTCCCCCTGTTATTATTTGATGTGTGAGGATTACTTACCAGCAACGTCAGGTAACCTCCTGTCTTCCTGGGAACCCTACAGACCTGTACCCAAGAGCACATGGGCTTAAACTGAAGGTCATCCCACCCAGCCAGGCAGCTGAGCCACCACCCCCATCCCCAGCACCCTCTTTAAGCAAATTGATTCCCACAGTCACAGTGGGATATGGAAAAAAGGCAGGATAAGGAAGGAGGGCTTTCCCAGAAAGCCACTGGCATATTCTGCAGGGTGACCCATTGATGCAGAGAGGAAGAACATCAACTGGATGAGTCTTGCCAGACCCACATGATGAGACACTGAGGGCGGCAAATCCCAGGTTAGTGGTGATAAGCTCTGGATAGAGGTATCCTGCTCCTCCTTCTCTCTAGAGAGATGGATATATGGCTTTGAGTGGCCCTGGCTCAGCAGGGGCTCCACCTCAGGCAGTTGTCTTCAGCCTCTGGTTCCCAGAGCTTGCAGGAGAGCAAAGGAGTTCATGAGGACAAATGAAGCTGTGGCCGAGGAACACAGGACTGGGCATCTGTTAGTAATTCCTAGACCTCTGGAGGAAAATTCATGCAGGAGTTGATTGGCTGAAGCTGCCACTGTGATCAGCTCTCACGCACGTGCAGACTGAAGCCTGAGCTGCTCACACACGACAAGCTGGCATTTAAAAATGCTTCATGCACAGAGCCCGAAATAAATAAACTAAATCATCCAGGAGAAAGAATTTAAGTGGAAAAACATCCCAATAATTGAGCCCTTTTTGCAAATGTTTTATCAGCTCCCAACCCCCAACCCCAGCCTCCCAACACTGCCAAGAAAAAGGATGGCCTTTAAAACACAAACCACCTGGGATGGGAACACAGCTCCACAGACCTTCATTTATAACAGCTGGGAGAAAAAGATTTTCAACAGATCTGAGCAAAGGCAGCAGGCTCAGCAGTGTGGCCAGGAAAGCCAGAGAGGAAAGATGAGGTGCAGCCTCACAAGGGCACTGAGGCTCAGCTGCCATAAAGGACCACTTAGGCTCCCAGCTCCCCCAGACAGAAAGGAGTCCACGCTCCGGAGCTGTTTGGGGCACTAGGTAGGGGAACAGAGTCTGAAGGATGGCACAGATCCCAGAGAGGTCAGCCAGGGGAAACCTCAGCAGGAGGAGTGAGAAGGGAAGAGTGGTCACTGAGTATTTCTGCACTGAATTTAGGACAAAGTCAGACGACATGGGCAGAGGATGCGGGTGAAATGTTTGCTCTTCCATGACAAGATAAAACACATGGCTCGCAGGCCCAGACAACACACATTTTAACATGCTGAAGTCCCCGCTGACAAGCTGTCCACATGTCAAAGGGTGATCTCTGGCCAGCTGGAGATGCTAAAAAGTCCTGGGAGAGACAGGAGCCTGACCTGCCAACATTCAGTGGGTAAATAGCTGACTTGAACAAGCACAGACCGGCCAGGCAAAGACAGCCAAGGCAAAAAAAATGGATGGCTGCAACTGGGCCAGATCACCAGGAAGCAAAGGAGATTGGCATAATTAAGGCCAACCAACACTCGTTTACAGCTGTCAGATCCTGTTGGCAAACATGATTTATTTTTGTGGGGAGGGCGGGCTTGACTGATAAACAAACCAGCACTCGTGCCATTCAATCAAGCTCAGAGAAGACGTAGGACTTGGCATCATTCCCCATCTTTAATCAAGAAACTATAACTCCATCAAAGGGCAGAGGCACGTGTTTGAAGGTGCTATTAGCTGGCTCAGAACAAATCCAGGACTGGGGGTCTGTGACAGGGGACAAGATCTCCACCAGAGATTCATGTGCCACAGCAATATGACCATTGCTGAAATAAAGCATCTGTTCCAGCTACCGACAAGTCACAGAACTTTTTAACGTTGAAAATAGGTCCAAAAAAGAAACCAGAAATTAAGGTCAAAAATATGGAAAACATTGGAAAATACAGCAACTTTACAAGCTTTGTATATTTAGTTTAGCAAAGAGAGAGGCCAGAGGTGAGCGCATCCTAAACTGCCATAGCTGACAAGGGGGGCAAACCCTGCTCCAAGCTAATGGTCCAAGGAATAACACATTTCCCTGACTGTAAATGGGAACAAACCATGTCTTTCTAGCACCTTGTGGAGCTCCTTTTATGGGGAGCCGAGGTGTGGAGGAACACGACAGCCTCTGTCAGGCAGGAGCCAACCTGATAGTCTCCCAAATCTTTCCTGGCATCACAGAGTCCATGCCAGCCACTGCTGCCCGAGATCTGCGCTGTAAAGGAGGGATTCACAAGCCCGTGGAAGTGGGAAACTTGTGATTACAGAACCCAGGGGAGGGAAAAAAGCTGGGAGTTTTGCTGAAGTTGGAGGATACCCTTACAAAACCATCTAAAGAGGTAAAACCCCAGTTTTCCAAGTTAGGGAGAGTCAGAGTTTGAGGTCAGTCAGCTGGTGCTCTGGAGGGTGCAAGGCAGTCAGGATGATACCAGCATCCACTTTCACATCCTTCTTGGCTGAAGAGAGCACAAAATTGACCCAAAAAACCCACAGAAAGAGGCCATGTTGAACCAGGCACTTCTGGGGCTGCAGTGGGAGACACCTGCCAGCTCTGCCTTGGATGCAATTAGCCACCTCTCCATCTGCCAGAAGAGACCAACAGCCAGGAGGTCCAAGCCCACCCACCTGGCAGTGCCCACTAGATGCCAGAATGGATGCAGAGAGATGCAGGGACACACAGCCCACCACAGAGAGCTCATTATACCTAAACCAGAAGAAACACTCCTTGAAATGGCAGGAGGTTAGAGGGGAATAACCCGCTCCCAGAGCTGGCAGAAAGGGTCCCCACCAGAGAAGAGCTTTCTCCTTTGCTGCCAGGAGCTGGGAGTGCCAGGTCTGACAGGCAGGTGTCTCGTGGGCCAGGAATGCACATCCCAGGAAAGCAGGGCATACCTGCCTGGAGGCAGGGAGAAGCAACATCAGAGGTTATTAGGGAGGAAATGCTTTTAAGGGACACTAAATAACCCCAGCCTATGCCCTAAATAACCCATGTTCAGAGTAATGAGCCAGCAGCCTCTCCTGGGCTCTTCAGAAGGCGATTCTAGCCAGCAAGTCACTGCCAGCCTGCCATCCCAGGGGAAGGATGTCCTCTTACCTGCCAAGGATGGCTGCAGCCATTTCCCCACAGCTCCCAAAAGCCATGCCTGCATCCAAAGTCTCAGGGAAACGCCAGCTCCTGAGCTCACAGGAGCCAGGGGGGCAAAGATGTGTGCTCCAAGGGCAGCCTGGACACGAGACCTGCTGCTCCATGCCCCCCCATCTCCCTTCCACCCTTAATGAAAGGAGATTGTCACCCTATTTCTCTTTTTAAATTATTGTTCTAAATTTGTTTTTAACTTTTCCTGTCCCTCCAAAGCAGCAGCAGACTGGGAAACACAAAGTCCAGACTGCTGAAAGCCAGCACCACTGCACTCTCACTGCTTGGGAAACATGAGCCACAAGCATTCCTGGTAACTTCTGCACAGCACCAGCGAGCCCAGAGGGAGCCACACATCTCATCCACATCCACCAACCTTCAGGACTAGCTGTCCCCAAGTTAACCTCAGGGGATGCTGTGGGAAGGCCAGCTGTGGTAAGGCTTCTTTCAACTCTGCCCCAGACTTCCCCACCACCTCTCGCTGTCCTCTTCCCTCAGCTGGACCCCAAACCCTCAGCTCCCTTGCCATACACGCCCCCCTCCAGTCCCCTTCTCCTCCCATTCCTCTTCTCTATTTTTCAGCCTCTCCAGAGCTTTCTCCACCTTCCCTCCCCACCTTGCAAACCCCTTCCTGCCTCCTTCAGCTCCCTCTCCATCTCCTGCTCTCCCACACCTTCTTTCTAGGACTCGGCAGCCATGTCATCCTCCCCCCACTTCAGCTAATTCTCTCTCTCCATGGGACTCAGCGTTTCATCCCTGCCACTGAGTCCCCTTTCACGCCTCATGGCTTTTGCCATCCCACCTTCTGGGATGGGAGAGCTCTGGGGGACCTGCTCTTGGCAGGCCTGACCCCCAGCTCTCATTAACAGCACCCTTCCCAAAGCAGGCACACTGGAAATAAATAAGTAAATAAAGCAAATCTGTCTCGCTGCTCTCTCGGGTTGCTTAAGGGAGTTGGGCTCTGGGGGTGGGATGAAGGATGCTATTTGGAGATGCTGTCTCCATGGCAACCCCCATTCCCACCACCGAGCAGGCACAGGTCACCTGTTTCCATGAAAGTTTCCCCCTTCCCTCCCCATCCCTCCACCCCAGGAAGCGCCAGCACAGCCGCAGGGGTGCAGACAGTCCAGCCCGAGGGAGAAGCGGCAAGGACACGGGAGAAGCAGCAGGGATGCTGCTGGCACAGCTGCAAACGGCCTCCCAAGTGCCACACTGAGAAGGGCAGGGCATGCCCACGGTGCAGCGTGCAGGGAGCAGCAGCACCCAGTCCCCTCTGCCCCACCCGGCATGGCAAATCCACCCTCTCCCTGCTGTGTGCCCATGGTCAGTGCCACACGGGCAGGGGAGCCCCGTTCTGCTGCAGGACATTTGGACAGACACAGGCACCCTGACCCTGACGTGCTGCTGGGACTGGGGCAGAGCTCAAAATGTGTCCCCTCCCTCCGCACGTGGCTGTGGGTGCTGTGTTTCCATTTGATTTCAGTTACTTCAATTCGAAATCGGCCGCTCCCATTAAACACTACCAGGTGCTCCCAGAACGACCCGTGCTTCCATTTTTAGCTCTAACAACTCCATCTCTCATGCGACAGATGAGCTGCCGGGACCTTTCCCCAGCTCAGGCAGCGTCAGCCCGGTGTCTCCGAGCACTCCCGCGGCCAACCCGGTGCTCCCGCCCGCGCCAGCCCCTCCGTGCACGCCCGCGCGTCCGCCACAGGGCTGGCAGCAGCGCCCGGTGCCCCCGCAACAAAAGAGCCGGCACAGCTCCAGGAGGAGACACAGAGGATGGAGGGACAGGATGAGAACAGGGAACTGCTTCTGCTCTCCAGAACGGGGCAAAGGAGCAGTGGTGGTGTCACCTACTGCCAGTGCTAACGCATCTTCTGCCAGTAGCAGTGGGCAGCTCTCTGCGGCTGGGGTGGACAAGAGGGTCGGCAAAGAGCCCCCAGCTGAAGTTCTAGGATTGGCACCCAGGCAGCCATCCTGCAGCACAGCGCAGGCTGGAGGGATTCACACGGTTCCCCCACAAGGCTGGGAGTTTCGCCAGGAAAAGCAAGTTTATAAATAGTGTGTTTCAACACGAACAAACGAAAGCGTCAGAACTCGACAGTCAGATAAGCCAAGGGCTGAGCACCAGCCCCTCCTCAGCATCCTCCCCCACTGGGAAGGACCGTCCCTTCCCTCCATCATCCAGCTGGCCAGGACCTTCCTTGCTCTTTGGAAAGCCTGCATCTGGAGGTGTCTGTGTCAGATGTGCTGCTTGGGGACACCCTTGCCATGGCTGCTCTGGCAGCCAGAGCAAGGCAGCAGAGCTGGCTTCGAAAAGACCACAAGCAGCAGGGATGGCCACTCAGGGGCAAGGGCAAACACAGCAAACACCAGTCGGCTGCCCAGCCAGGGCCGAGAGCAGCAAATTTCAATGTATTGCTTGAAAAGAAGTTTTCATAAGCCCACAGGCCAGAAAGTTTCTTACTTCTCCTGTCCCTGAAGAAGACAGCTGCCCCACTGGTGAGGCTGGCACTCAAAACAGAAGTTGCATGGCACGAAGCATTACACCGAAGGGCACATACCTGCCAGATCCTAACAACAAGAAAGAGACTCAAGGGGAAAATCAGCTTTTATCTCTGCGTTAAGGAGAAAGGCAGCAAGTTATTAGACGAGAACTTGCTTCTCGTAAACACAAAACAGCAGAAAAGACACCCCTGTGCCTACTGAGCGAATGGAAGGACATCCCTGCTGGGGAACTACCTGCCAGATTGCAAAAGGAGGAGATCTTGATGGCAGTGCCCAAGGGAAGGCATCAAGAGATGACATGTCAGAGCAGCCCCACCAGCTGTCAGGGAGAGAAGCCTTTGACAGCCCACCGAACACACGCAACGCTCCTCACGCCACACTCGCTTACCTTGATGTAAGTGTCGAGGGCTGGGTGGACACGGTTGACTGCCAGATGGATGGACAACGGCGTAGTGAACGGGAAGGTGGCCATGACCACATGGCTGGGAGCAGGGAAGCTGAAGATCTTAAAGCCATACTTCTGGAACCGTTTGATCTGCTCTTCCGATGGCTTCGCGTCTCCCTCGCTCAGGATGCGGCCTATGGCGAAGCGGCACTTCTCTGGAGACACCTGATTGAAGGGGACAGACAGACAGAGTGAGAAGAGAGAGGCTTGAAACTGGCCAAAACCTCAACCTGCTGAGCATGGAGGCAGGAGATGACCATAAACCAGTAAAAGCAATGGCCCAGCATGATCGGGCACACCAAAGCAGGCGCCCAGTCTTAACCGCGGCTGATCCAGGCCTAAATCATCTACACTCCTCCCAGCCTAAATGCACAGCCAAGTGGGGAAGGTGCTGCTCCTCTCCTTGGAGGGTAGAGGGACTTGCAGCAGAGAAGCTAAACCCCACCAAGCTGCTCGCTCAAACACGTCACAGGTGACAGTCACTGCAGAAAGTGTCTCCTGATCCTGCACCAGAGACCCCGCTGTCAACAAGTGGTCACTGCCATCCCCTTCTGCAGGACACCCCGGCAAATCACAGAGGGGGCTTAGAGATGTGATCACAGCTTGCCCAGTTTGCCTCCACCCCACCCCCGAGGAAGTCACCTGGCAGCCATGTGCACATGCCACCAAGCAGCATGGGCCACTGGCACTAAGCCGGAAAGAAATCCAGAGGCTGCCGGGTCCTTCCAAAGTAGGCACACTCAGTATGGCAGTTTTGGGGTTGGGAAACTGAGGCAGGTAAGACTTGCATGCAGTCACCAGCTGTTTGTAGTGACACAAAGAGAAACACATCCACTTCTATCCTGAACCCCAACAACATACAAACCCTAAAACATGCTCTCTTTATAGATTCGAGGATGCCTCCCATTAAGACACGGGGTGCAGGGCTCTCAGCCCAGGAAGCGGGGTGCTCAAAGCCCTGCTACCAGCACAGTGATGGCCCACAGGACTCCAGCCATCTCCACACCAAAGCTGACCCAGGCCAAACCTTTCATTTCTAGTTTTTAAGAGAATCCCACCACTCGAGTTCAAGCTTATCCACAGCCCTGGGCAGGAATGTGGGAGGGGGCAGGAGAACCCAGCCACTTTCCCTGATACAGCCTAAGGGCACAAAAGTGTCACAAAACTCTCACAGGGACGATGTGAAGCAGAGAGAGGATGCACCAAGGCCAGTGTTTTACCAGTTCCCATCCCCATGCAATGCCACAAGGGGATCTGTTCTCCCTGATCTCATCCCTAACTTTGCTGCACTAAAGCTCACCAAGGCTTCCTCCTGCAATGTAACTTCTCTCTCCGCACTCCCTGCCCTGCCTTTCCCTTAAACACCTTCTGATGTCGCACGGCAGGACCATTCCGGAGGGGGAACACAAGCAGATGTAAATGGAAGGAAGAAAGCAGCCTGTGGAGCAGCATCCATCAGGCTGGGACACGTCTCACGGCTCGCTCTTGCCCTCCTGCGCTGCAAGAGGGAGCTGCAGACAGGGCTGTGCCCAGCATCCATCAGCGCTCCGGGCAGGAAAGGAGAAGCAGATCCACCCCAAAGACAGCAAGAGGCAGCCGTAAATGGCATCCCTGGGAAAAGAGCCAGATGAAACAAGGAGATATGGAAATCTAGATTAAATTCCTTTCAACATTCAATCTCCATTTATGTCCTGAGCAAAGACAGTTCAATCCCAGCCCCAGAGCAACTGTTGGAAGGACTGCAGCGGGCAGCAAAGCTAGGCCAGGAACATTTACTNGAAGGAAGGCTCCACTTATAACCAGCCTTTCCCTAACAGATTTGTCTCTTCCAGTAGGCAGGTGCTGATCAAAGCCTCTGTTCCCCCAGGCACCCTGACAGAGAAGTTCTGGAAATTATTACTTAACCTATCCGGCAGCTTTGCCGATTGGAACAAAATTTCTGCATTCACAGAGCATTTTGGCCTTATCCTCCCAACACTTGGGCACGGGCTGGTTGCTGAGCACATGGACTGCAGGCAAAAGGCCCTGGCATGTGCCCACAGCTATACGTGAGCAGGAGCTTGGCTGCAGCTGAGCACAAACCCACCAGCCACATCCAGTCCTTGCTGAGGAGTTATTTTTGTTTCTGCCAGAGGTGGGAAAAGGAGGGAGAAGTCCTCCAGGCTGCTAAATATTAAATAAAAAGGAAAAAGAAAAAAAAAAAAAAGAAGTTGAAATTAATATTAATCTTGTCCATTAAAACACATAAAACATTGCTGGCAGGGGTTTGGCAGCACTCAGGGAGCATCCTTGTGTGAATGTTGGAGAGCCAGGAGTCAGCAGGGAGCCCCAGGAACGCTGGTGGCAGTGGCTGCCCTGAGGCCTGGCATGACCCCGAGGCAGCCCCACATGCTCCAGGCCACGGGGCTCCCCCCAGCACCACTCCCAGCTGAGAGCAGCACACGGCTGCTGCTCTCCAGCTCAGCATTCCCATCCTCTCTCCTAGCCAGAGCTTCCTGTAGACCATGAGTCTACAGGCACAGTAATTGCCACATGGCCCCTGCTGGTCACCAGCCCCTTCCCACCCCAGTGTTGGGGTCACCAAACCCCCCAGGAGCCATGGCTGGGGGTGGCTGTCTGGCCAGAGTCCTCCAGTGCTCCGCCAGCGACACCGCGGGACGCAGCCAGCACGTTCTGCTGCCTGATGACAAAAGGTCTATTTTTGGAGACAAGTCAACATCCGTGGCAAGTGGCCAGCTCTGGGCGGGCCAGCTCTGCCAGAGGGTGCTTCACCGAGGTCAGGAGAGCACTGAGAATGAGGAGGAAGAGGAGGAAGTCATCTCTTCCTCTCAGGGGACAGGCAGCCCGGGTGACTGATCCCACCCTGCGGAACCTCCAGGAACGAGGAGCCAGCAGTGCACACCACCTCCCATGCCACCATGGCTCAGTGGATATGAGCACACAGGGAGCCCCATGGGACGCTGGGGTGCTCTGCACCTGAGCCAGCACGTCAGGTATGAGTGCTGCAGTCTCCAGCCAAGAGACCAAGCCACAGCTGGCCCTTTCTTCACCTGCCCAGAGGCAAGAGAACCATGTGCAAGAACACATTCTCACTCCCAGCACCCTGCCTGGCCTGACCTGCCTGTTGGTGAGACATGGATCTCTGCGGGAGCCACTTCAGGAGCCACAGATCAGCCTGTGGAAGGTCCCACCAGCACCCCAGCTGCTCCAGCAGACCAGGTCTGACACTGTGTTCATGGATGGCAGGCGAGGGGAGGCTCCTGTCAGTATGCAGAGCTGCAGGTACTGCAGATACATCCTGCATGGCCCTCCTGGGTCCCAGCCACCACAGTGGCTACAGAGACAGCAGGCTCAGGCCAATGTCACCTGCTCAATGTCATGAGCAAAGGCAGCCCTTCCAGAGGAGGGCAAGGTCCGTGGGGCTGCCTGCCAAGCCTTGGAGGGCAGGTTAGGCTCTTGCCACAAGAAGGAACAGTTGGCTTCCAAAACGCTGTGTGGCCACCAGAGACAAGGCCTGCAGCCCCACTGCCTTCTCCAGCCACAGGATGAAGGCAGATATGCAGCAAGTGCAGGAAGAGGAGAAAAAGAGACAAGATCTAAAAGGGGAGGCAGTTTGACCCTGCACTGACAGCCCAGATTTTCAGGGTCAGGTTGGAGTTACTCCTTCCTAGCCTCACCTGGTGCTACCAGGGAGAGCATTCCCTGTGCCAGCCAGGGCAGGAGTTACCACAAATAACCTTATCAGTATCTGTGGGCCTCAGCAGTACAGGCTTCTACTAGCCCAGGCTTTGGCAAACAAAGAGCCAAGGCACAACACCCTTGACACAATGTCAGCTGAAAGGCTGCAGGGCAACCACAGGCATGTGCACATCACATCCCTGGAGGAGGACAGCACTGGGAATGGACACTGAGCCCTTCCCACAGCATTGATTGCCTGCTCTGTGTCCGGAGACCACGGTGGAACAAGCAGCAGCATCAGGATTCTCAGCTCCAGGTGAGGACCTCAACACAAGGACACAAATTAGTGGCAGTGAAATGGCCACTGTGACCACATGGGCCCTGGCACCCCCAGGCGCTCCCCATGGCTCCTGCTCCAAACATGACACTTCCTCCAGGCAAAAGTGTCCAAGCATGCCTAGTCAAACCCTGCCTCTGCCCAGCTCATCCTGAGAGAGAGAAGTCATCCTTGCCATCATCCTTCCCAGGCCAAGAAGAGGCACCACAGTGTCTTCTCTGCCTCCCGTGATCCAGGTAGGTAGAGACAAGTCAGGGCACCACAGGATACAAGGACCCAAGGTGGCTGAGCACACCAGGCTGCACTGTGCACAGCCAAGCTCAGTGCTCTCTCACCTCCAGTATCTGCCTGCCACAGCTCACTCAGCACTATGTTTTCATGGACAGGTTCTTCTCTCAAAGCAGGTCCAATCCTTGGGAGTACCATCTTGCAAGCAATGAAACAAGGTTTCTAGAACAGGACCAGCCACCCCCAGAGCAGAAGCGCTGGGTGAGAGATGCCAGCCCAAGCACTGTGCCCCGCACCAGCCTCAACACACGTGCCCAAGCACACATGCACAGCTGCTGGCCACTCTTTGTCCCTCCTCCCCATGGATTCCTCCACGGTCACACTAGCTACTGCAGAATTACTGGGGAGCCAGGCTGTCTGCCCCAGACAAATGCCCACATGCCATTATTTGGAAACGCCAGAGTCACTCGGCATCAGCAGCCAGGTTCCATCCCCCCAGCAAGTTCTGATGCACTTTTGTTTGTTCCTTGCCTTTAACTGTTCCCATGGAGTACCGGGCTCTGGCTGGCAGCCACCAGGCAGCGTGCTTTCTGCTCACCTCTCAGCCTGAGGAACATCATGGAGCAACTGTTTCATCAGACAGGAGCCCTCAGCACGCGGCACCTGAGGTTTCAGTAAGAACTCTCAGGGGATGGAAGAACTACAGGGAAGCTCAGAAACACATGAGAGCACTAGAAATGAGAGAAGGAGTATGGATAAGAACAGACCGAGCTGAAGAGACCATCTGCTTTCAACCACAGAGCTGCAAGTCCAGAAGGAGCCTTGGCTGCACTTCCAGGGAACATGCCAAGGAATGCCTCACCTTGGGGTCATGAACACTGGCTTCTGTTCCATAACCAGATCTGTTATCCTGCTGATACCCTGTTCAGCAGAGGCTATCAGAAGATACCAAGCTTTGCTCGCCCAATGCCTTTCAATCACGATTATGCAAAATCCTATCTGCTTTCAGATGCCTTTCCCCACAGAGGATCCTCTGTAGATCTGAGAGACCCTGTGAACCCCACTGCTCACCTACAGAGGATGAGCTGCACGTGCCTGAAACACAATTAGGGAGCATCCCGAGGTGGGAACCCAGGTGCTGACCACGAGAGCGTGCTGGCCTCGCCGGGCACTCCTTACCGTGTGAGGGTTGTCATAGTAGACGCCGATGGAGCAGAGCTTCGAGGAGATGCTGCAGCCATCCGTGAAGAGCTGCCCGGATTCTCCATACGGACCCACCCTGAACTTGTAGGCCAAGGTCATGCTGCCGACAGGGGGGGAGCCAGCACTCACGACCACCTCGGTGAAGAGCCCCGAGTAGACAACGAAACCGAAGACGGTCAGCAGCAGCAGCACGACCAGCGCCGCGATCAGCCCCAGCAGCACCCAGTCGGTCATGATGGACTCCTGGTGCGCCACGGTTCCTGAGGCACTGGCAGCAAGAGCAGAGAAGAAAAAGAATGGCAGTCAAGCTACCACTCGGGCAAAGAACTGCTTTCTAAAGTGATTTATTTGCAGCAAAATGCACTCTCTTCCAATTCTTCTTATGCGTGAAGCTTAATAGAGTGGAAACCCCCCAGAAGCCTCCTGTATATTAGTCCCACATTGCATCAGCCTGTTCCAATTGGTCACCAGGTACAAATTATATTGCTTCAGCGCCATTTGGGAATGAGGTGGTTTTGAAGGGAGGACAGAGAGGCATCATCTCTATCTCCTCAAAACTGTTCAAATCCAGTCTTGCATCCAGGAGAGACCAAAAACCACCTGGGGAGGCTGCATCATGCAACAGGTAACAGATACACAGCACTGGGCTAAGGATCAGGGAAACATAATAAAATAATTTATCATTTATAGGTATCAGGCCCACTGTAACCAGGGAAGCCCCTTTGTCAATAAATCTAGAAGCCCAGACCTTCCTGCAATGACCCAAATCAGGACCACACCAGTTCAGATCCAGATCCAGGCACCCAGAGAGGCTCAGAGGAAGCTGAAGACCCAGCTAGAAAAAGCATTCCCAACACACTCAGGTACAATGAATTACTGGTATTCCTTTCAGATGGCTTTTTTTAAACTAAAAGAGTTTTTATAACTTCAACAAAGGCTTCCTGTTTTGTTTGGCATCTTTTCTCTTGTGCTGACTGTGGGACACAACAGCCTGGTGACTGCCTCCTGCTTGTTTTCACCCACCAAGTGCAACCACTCTGGGGAGTTGCAACGCAAACCATTTCAGGAGAGTTGTTTGTGTTTTATACTCCCTTGAAACACAGCTCTGGTCACAGGGAGTGGTTGCAATGCTCTCCTGGGACTTCCACAGAAGGTAGGTTTGGAAGTGAGCGTCGAAGTAAACAATCCACCTTTACCTCTGTGTGTTATAAACACACTTTGTCCACAAAGAGTCGTTCACCGAGGCTGCTGCTTGTTCACTCAGCTTTACAAAAGAAAAGCCACATCCTGGTAGGAAGCGCAGGCGGCTCCGCTCTGCTCGAACCCAGCAAGCAGAGATACGGCAAAACCAAGCCCTGCTGAGCCCAAACCAGGGGCCACGCTCCTGGGCCGGGCACCATCTCACACTATGACCCCACTCACCTGAAAAACCAGCTCAGCCCAGAAATGCTTCAAGACATCTGATCCACAGGGGTGCGGGATCTGTGGCGCTGCAGCAGGAAAAAATAAGTATCATTGCTTCCTCTCAAACTCACGGGACCAAAGGCAAAAGAGCTGCGGCAGAGCAGCCGAAAGGCGCCCGGTCACCTCGGACCTGCTCCCCAGAGGAGGGGTTGTCCCAAGAACCTCGGGACCACGCAGGCCAAGATTTCTTCCCAAAACTCTGTGGCGGAATGCCCGGGCACCAAGAAGCATGGAAATGCGAAAGGAACGGTGAAAGAGGACGATGTCCTGCCTCTGCTGATGTGTCCCAGCCCGGCCGCCCCCAGGGACACCTGAGCCGCCCCGGAGCTGCTCCCGGGTGCGCTGGCAGCAGGGAGCTCCCGGAGGGATACACCCGTTCCCGCAGCGCCTCAGCTCCTCCCTGTAACCAACACAGACCTGGCACTTCCAATCACGGCTCCGGTGATTCCCCCGAGCTGCCAGCCCCACGCCCAGCCCCAGGGCCCTGATGGCAGCCGCCCCAGAGGAGAGCAGGGTATTTTTGGCTGTTCTTCCCGGTTCCCGTGGCTCGTTCCCCGCCGGCACTGGCGGGCACTGCCGGTTCCCCCCGGCCCTCCCCACGGGCCGGGGATGTCACCTCCCCTTTCCGGCCGGGATGTCGACCCTCCCGGTGCCCGTGCCCGGCGGAGG
>VWZW01005384.1:447935-461178 GCA_013397115.1 Edolisoma coerulescens | reverse complement strand
GGGCTGGGGCGGGGCACCCCAAGGGCTCGCGCGTCCCTGCGGGGGCCGCGGCAGCGCCCCGGGGGGAGAGCGGCCCCTGGCGGACGGGCGGCGGTAGGGCCCGGCCTCCGGGCGCGCCCGGGTTCGAGTCCCCCCCAGGGCTCCACGGGGCCCCACACAGCTCCCGGCTGCTTCCCGACCCTTCCCAGCGCCTCGCCGGTTGCCCAGCCTTGCAGCCCACAGCCCGGGAGCCCCTCCCTGCGCCGAGCAGCAGGGCTGTGGATGCGGGGGGCTCCCCTGTCCCCTCCCAGCCCGCGCGCCCCCCGGGCACTGCTGGTCCTGAGCGCCGAACGGCGCTGTGTCCCACGGCCTGCTGGGGCTGCAGGGCCCCGGCGCTCATCCCGGCACGTATCCCTGGTGGCTGACCCGAGCCTCAGGCTCCCTAACAGCCGGAGCCTCCGGTGAATGGGCCCCTTCCCTCGGGCGCTGGACAAGCAGGTGCCACCCTGCACCAGCCGAGCGTCACGGCCCTGACCACCCGGCCTGGCCTGGCCGGTCGGGGCAGTGGGCAGAGCTGCTCTGCAGCACCCCAGCCCTTCCCAACAAACCCAGAGAGGGTTTTGAGCAGCCGCTCGCAGGTTCCATCGCTGGAGCTGTTGCAACCTGGCAGAAACATCTCGCCTTCTGCCTGTGTGCGGCCTTTCCCACCGCCCAGCTGGAAGGAAAACCAGCCAGACATCTCAGACAGCACTGCCCAACAAGGGGAGCACCAGGAGAGCTAAGAAGCAACCTTCACACCTCTCTGAACTTTCTTCAGCCTCTTCAGCCCCCTTAGCAAGGAAAGTTTACTTTACGTTGGTCCATGAGCCACCTCCAGATGTAGCAACAAGGAGCAGTGGAGTCTGCTGCTGCCTCTCCTGCTGTGGTTTCACATCCATTTCCCTACATCCCAACCCCTTCACCAGGTTTTTTGTTTGTTTGTCTGCATAGGGAGCCCTGCTTTTCACCAATGTGCTCATTCATGAACGGCAGTGTGAAATACTGCAATACTTCAATACTTGCCTTTCTCCAGCAGCTTCCTAGTGAGGATCTCGAGGCTTTCCATAAACTGGAATTAGTTAAACCTCAGAGGCCCTCCTTATATTTGGCATTATAACTCTTTTGCAGCTGGAAGAAAATATTCCAGCTTGGTTACGTGTCTTGCCTGGAGCCATGCAGTGAATCACTGGCAAGAAGAGGAACAGAACTCAAAAGCCCTGTAGCTGCCAGCTCTGGCCATCAGACACTTCTCCTTCCTCCAGCCTTAAAGTTCTTTGAATCTGCACACATTTAGTACATAACACATATGTTTCTCCATTACAACAGCAAACACTAAAATTTGGGTCTCATTTAACAGCTTTGTGCCTTCACTCTGAACCAGCACATTGGGAAGAGGTGAGGCAGAAGAATGTAAAATGTGCTCTGCACCAGGGCCCTGTGTGTCAGGGTATGGCAGGCACAGATTTGTTTGAGCCTGGGCCCCTCACATCTCTAACAGGGGATGCAGATCAGCCCATTCCCATTTGAATTCTCTCTAAGTGGCAGTCAGAAGCGGAGGTGGGTTGTGAGCAGAAGCAGGTGTGGGTGAGCTGCCCCACCTCTCAAGCTCCAGCCAACATTTCTCCATCTACTTTAGCCTCTACAGAGGGACTACAGCTTCATCCCAGCATTAGCAGGCAGAAACGATGCTCAACGGGGCAGTCACCTCATCTCACTCCCCCAATACCCACATTGTCTCAGCAGGGTACCTGTGCTGGGATATTCGGCTCAGTCTGGGCCCAGTCCTTGGCTTCCCAGTTCTGCTCACACCTGCTGGACCCTCCATCCTCTGCTCCAGGACAAGATATTTTGTTGTCCTTCCTCAGTTGCCTTTACCTGCTGGACAAGGTGAGCTGAGCTTTGCAAAGGTCACTTCAGATGCCCGGTAAGCAAATAGATGTGATAAGGATACTGATCACCTTGGGAACATGGCAAAACATAAACGGCTCTGACTAACTCTGCATGGAAATACCCTCCCTGGAGAGGCAGGCAAGAGGCCAGAACAGATCACACAGCCCTGGGGAATTTCCAGCAGCACAGACACAGACGGGCTCCACTCCCAAGTCCTTCCTGGTTGCCCATAACAGCAACTCTGCATTACTGCTGATGAACCAAGACCAGCACGTGATCCTTGCAACCAAGGGAGACGATCAGTTGTAGGAAAAACTGGAAGGCAGGCAGCACAGGCACATGGAAATGCTCACCTGGTAGGTCCTCTCCAGAGGAAAGACACTGTATAGGGTAGGGACTGTGCTGGCAGAGGGCAGGACTGGGCTGTGTGGGCAGAGTGAGGGCACAAAGGGCTATTTGGATGCTGCTTGGTCCGGTGAGCCAGGACCAGGCCGTGGCTCATTTAAGTCAGTAAGGTTTTGGCCACTGGCTTCCCTAAGCACAGGGTTAGTGATGCTGGGAGCAGGAAGCTCCCTGGGAATCATTCCCAAAGGCTACACAAGACAGCACAGGTATAACAGATTCCGCTTCTCAGCACCCAGTACTGACACATAAACTTTTAATATTTGCCAATGTGGAGCTTCTTGTACAATTGATACATTTTCTAAAACATTATTCATTTGTTGAAATGCAGCTGCTGTCGATGGGAAAACCTCAAGATGAGACCAGGAAGGGCTCACGTACAACTTGGCATCCCACGAGGGCCAGGCCTGTGAAAGGCAAACAGCGTGGGGAACTCGGCAGCACTTCAGCCCTTGACCTTTTGGTGCCTCTGCTAACACAAAAGAGGAGATGCACTGCAGGATTAACTATTGATCCATTGATTTGCCCTCAGATTTAAATTCATTTCCCACTGCAGGACAGGAACATTTCTTTCTCATGACAGGAATAAAAATTTCAGTGTTACAGAGTAAGAAAAGGCATGTACATCTTTTCACACAAACTTAAAAGTGTTAAGAAATAGCAAATTTTTCTTATGGTTAACTGTCTATTCAGGTCACACATGCTAAACAGCAAACTACTTTCCCCCAGGATCTATTAGCAAAAATGATCTCATAATTAAATGCAGTTTTTAAGTTATGAAGGGACTTTTCAGACAGGCACATAATCTTCCCTACCTTCTGCCTTTGGAAACCAGAAGGGTCAAGTTTAGATTCTCACCTTGTGTTCAGATCCCAGTCCTGGACCACACAAACCTGGGTATTCTCGGATCCAGTGGCTAAAACAAAACTAGCCACCAAACCAAACAGAATGGATGGCAGTGACAGCCAAAACACTCAGTAATGCCAAGACATGGAGTGGGCAGGACAATTAATTCTGTCACAGGGAATTTCCATGGATACTACAAGTAAACTTCCATAAAGTTATGGAAGAAAAACTTTTGTAGGTTGTAGCCTATGAGTTTCTCTTTTTGCTATCAAAGCCCTAAACAGCAGATTGGAATTCTGCACCTCTGATTATCAGCTATTTAGCAAGATACTGAGGTGGTTTTTATTTAACAAATTGCAATGGAGCTTTCATCCCTTCCTTTCAGATGTCACATCACCTCTGGTAGCTACTGTGAATGATGAGCAGTCATTCAGACTCCCCTCCCCAAGGCCAGCAACTACATTTGTACATTGCTTTGATTTTCTGTGAGTAAAAGATCACTTACGAGCCTGAAGAGATGCATTATTCATCTTTGAACTCCCCTGAAAATCATTTTAAGCTGTTTATAGCTCCAGTCACTTGGAACTTGGGTGCGCGACTTTGACTCATGACCAAACAGGTCTGGCCAAATTCCTCCCAGTGCTCAGAAGGATCTGTTCTTACATTGGAAGCAATGCTTCTCACAGACACCTGTGTTTGATCCAGAGGACAGTATCTCCCTTTGCCTATGCTGGGAATATTTGTACCTCCTACTGCAGCGTATCACACACACACACAAAGCACGGGGCTGGTCCACACCTTTTCCTGGTGAAAAATGTATTTTATAGAAACATTTGCGTTGAAATATTCTCTTATTTCTCCTCCTGTGGCATGCCTTCAACTTGCATTGCCTTAGCAGCAACTGTGTACTTCCTTCTTTACCCTGAGGATTATCTTCCATTGTCTTTGAGCTACAGAAGAATACACATCAACAAACCAGGCCTTCCTGTCCCTTTCTTCAAACCTCCTCTCTTGTACACGAAATCTAGATTAAGTTTAGGTTGTTTTTCTTGCTGAAAACATGAGACAGTTCACCCAGAGTGTTTTTCCATTTCCCATCTAGACAGAACCAAGAAAGGAATCAGGAACACACCACGCTCCGTCTCTCTGGGTTTGCAAACTGTGCTTGCAAAAAGTGCTGGGTTTTATGTGGACTTGTCAACAAGCTCATTCTCTACAGCAACTGACAATTTAGACTGTCTTCCAGAATTTTTAATGAGGAATCCCCTAACAGGCTTCAGGGATCTCAGCAGGATTTTAAGAGCCTTACACAATGTCATTCTAACCAGAGTCTGACGCTCCACAAAGCAAAGCAGCCCAGCGGTAATGACACCAACAGAGCTTTCATGTCAATGGTTCTCCTTTAGTTTTACAAGAGTGACTGCAGAAGGAACAACAAGCAGGAGCATTTGTTCCAACCTTAATTGCTAGCTTCAAAACCAGAAAATTAATTTCTCATAGCCACGTTGCACTCATGTTTTTAGTGCACATGTATAAATAGCGCTTTTAAAAACCTCTCTGGCAGCTCTCTAAAGAATTACCATTGCGACAAGAACTCCAAATTTAAAGTCAAAAGACATTTTTGGTTTAGGATTTTCATCTCCTTCCTGGCAAAAAAACCTGTCTTGCAAAAATACTTCATGAGACTCTTCTAACTACAGAACATCTGTGGGGAGCTGCTGTAAATCTGAGGAGGAAGGCTTCCAAAAGGACTTTCAGAAACCCTGATTATTTATACTCTCATATTTCCCTTTCTTTTCCTACTACCTCATGTTGTAGTGGACACACCATTCATAATAAAAGCTATTAAACACAGGTGATTTCTGACATTATTCCACCTCAACGTGACCTCCTTTCTCTCCTCCAAGTGTCATGGCCATAGGCTAAACTTTGCTTCTTTTGGTTTGGTTTTTTTTTTGGTTTTGCAGGTAAATCAATTTCCCAAGACTTTAGAAGTTTATGAGGTGGTTCTGGTCCTGTACAAGTCAAGGACCAGTCAGCCACGCCTGAGCAACCCTTACAGAATCCCTTTGAGAGAGCAGGAGGCTCTCCAGCCTTGGGATTCATCCTTCCTAAGTAAATTAAAAGGAGGTATTCAGCTGTAGCAGGTAACTCAGAGCCATCCACCACACAGCACACCCAGTTTGCTCCCCCTTGCCCAGCACATTTCCCCTACATTTTCCTGTTTACTCCAGTACCAGCAAAGGTCCTATTTTTGTAAAGAAATGCAACACTGTGCAGAGGCTGGGGAGGGCCAGTAACACACATCCCACAGGGGCTTGTGCCAAAACTCAGAAGCCCAAAAGCAAGCCTTTTTTCCCATTTAGTTATGAAACCTCTGCTCCTCACATACAAGAGAGGAAGTTTTATGCCTCTGCAGTGTGTGCTCCTGTACCTTTTGCCTCCTGTCCAAAAAAAAAGAAAAAAAACCCAACATGAAAGGACGGCATGAATTCTGTCACAGAGAAAAGCCATATTTTCCTGATGGGATACAGCCCTTTCCTGGGTTCCTGAGACTAAAATATCGTTTTAAAAAACTCTGCATGAAATGGAGAGATTAAATCCCAAGTTTATGCCTTGGTTTTCCCTTGGGAGATTTTTGTGCAACTCTACATTAGTCTGAGCTGAATTACCTGGAACACTTGGTCCAAGCGATCAATTCTAAACTCTTCTCAAATTAAAGAGTCTGTCAAGGCTCTTTGTCCAATCCTCACATTTCAGTATGAACAATTTTAGAGGAAAATATCCAGAAATTTTCATTCTGAGTTGCAAAAGCTTTGAATTCATAAATATTTCAGTGTGTCAGGGACAGTTCTCTGGCAAATTTGAGAGTTATTTTTCCTGGAATAAGTGATCAAGTGAGCTGATGTGAGTCAGTCTCTGCTGTACACAACACTCAAGGCTTGCTATTAGTCCAGACCAGATCAGAACATTAACACTAAGCTGATGCTGGTGCATTGACGAAGGCAAAGAAAAGGCTGCTGGTTTCTAGCACCTAGTTCCTGGGGGAAAGAAGAATTTGGGATTGGAGGACTGACTGGGACTGGGAAGAGATTCCATTTCATACAGCATTTGGTATTACCTCCACATTTAGCCTTGGCTGGGTAACAATCTATCTTTCTTGGGCACAAAGCAAGGCACCAAACCCAGAACCACAACAAAGACAAGCGCGTGCTCCTAAATCATCAGCTCAGGGTCTCACTGCAATTTAAAATGAAGTCATCTGACAGGGATTATCTTTGTGGCTTGAGAAATAAAGGACAATACCCTGGGTGGGAAGACATGCTTTCAATCTTTGTCACCTAACTGCTGCCAGAGGACAACCATGGTGGAAACCAGTCCCCAAACGTGTAACACAGACACCGCATTTTCTCACTCCCCTTTTTCCAACGAATGAACGCGTGTGACTCGCAGAAACTGGGGCTGAGCCACATTTCTGAAGGCAGAAAGACTGCATAAAGACAGCTCCAGCATGAAGGAGAAAAAGATCTTTGTGGCAAACTGAATTTAGCAACGTCACTGGGAGCTTCTGACTCAGCCCTGTTCTGCCCAGCTGCGCACTCCAGCCACCACCACCACTCCACATACCTGCCAAACCAGCCCCATTCAGCCCACCTGGAGCTCTGCCACCAGCAGCTGGACAGAAGATGACTGATGCAGTTGTAAAGCAACACCTAATGAAGAAATTATTTTTATTTCAGGGTTGTAATTAAGCCATACCTCACAACACTGCCACTGGCTGAGGCAGGAAGGCTGCTGACGGGTTGTACCAGGAGAAACAGCAGATAGAATCAGGTTGTTATTCCACTTCAGACCAGTCCACGGTGGCTTGAGTCAACCTCAGACCAGTTTAACTTAGCTGTTTCCTTGCTTGTTTCTGCTGCCTGGCAGGTCTCCCAGATAAAAGGGCTGCTTGCATTGCTGTGGCACAGAGGAGGGTGCTCTGGCTGTGGACAGTGGCAGGAAGGTGGTGTCCAGTTTTCCAGGGACTCTTGGTACAACGGAGGGGGGCACTGCTACAGCAACAGAAACTGCAAGATCCCACTGCCAAATGTTCCACCTCCAAACAGCTTCTCAGCCCCACTGCTCCACCATCCCTGCAGAGTAGTGATTGTGATTTTCATTGTACAGGGACACAAACACTCCATACATCCACTTAAAGCAGAAGATTTAAGCTCTTCCAAATTAGCTCCATCTCCTGCAAGTCAAGCTGAACATATCCCTTCAGTGGGCTGCCCAGACAGCTTAGCCAGTTCCCAGGTGGGCACTTCTGCCTGCTCAGCAGCTCAACGCTGAGCTGACAGCTCCCTCCTCTGTCAGAAAGGACTAAGAGCTGCCTAAAAGTCTGTCCGAGTGTCCCTTGGAGCAGGGGACTCAAATAACCAAGGATATTACGCATTTTCTCCCATTTTTTGAATGCAGGCTGGGGAAGTCTCCAGAATAGCTTCCCAGTGCTACAGGACCCCCCAGCCAAATGCAACCAGTGCTATTAAAACTTCAGTTCTCATCCTGCCTTGCTGCAGCCGATCACGGGGAGCCTTACACAGCAGCAAGGCATGGTCAGGACTTCCTTCCCCTTCCAGCTGTGTCAGCACATGCCAGGTGTCCTGCTGTGGTCCTTCTGTGCTCTGGCCTCTCCAGGATGCAGCAGGAGACAGCAGGAAGGCAGCAGAGCACAGGCTGTGTCCTGCTCAGGCAAGACTGCAGGCTCCTGTAGGTCACTGGCAGCTCTGGGTCTGTCTGTCCTTCTCACTCAGTTTCACACTGAGGGGGAACCCACAGGTCCTTCTCTTCTGACCACAAAAATATTGGATTTACTGAGCATTTAATGGCAGGATGAAATCCCATATGAAAACTTAGTCCCAGGGGGCTGTTATCCCTGATGTGTTGCCTCTGCTAACAAGCCAGCCTAGGATGTAAGTGGAGTGTTGCATGTGCTGAATGTTTGTGCCCCATGCTTAAGGCCAAGGGGTTTTTCGCTGGTTCTTGAAACAAAACTGGAAAAGGGGAGCATGGGCACTTCACAGAAAACACACTTTTGACATACTGGTAAAATGCTTGGGAAATGTAATTATTTCAGGATCAAGTTGCATCAATATATTCTCTTCAGTTTACCCCTTAAAACTAAAAGGGAAAGGGCTTTTATTTCACTTTTATTTCTACCACAATTCACTAGAACTCTTCCAAATATTTCTAAATTAAGAGGAAGAAAACAATCAAATTATCTCAAAGTGCACAAAAAGAGTTTAATATTAAATGCCTTATTGCACAATTGAAATCTCCTATTCCCTTTCTATTCGATATTCTATTGTTTTACTAAGCGTTAATATTTGTCTAATAGAGTTATTGCTGCTTCCTACTAAACATCTCTGAATTTTCTCTGTTCTGCTCCATTTACAAACTCAAAGTAATGGAATAATTTTGTTTTGAGCATAAACTGAACTTCACTGGTCTTGCTTGCTGCCTGTTAGTCAAACTACATTTTTCTGATAGGGTTTTAAATTCAATTAAGTCCCTCTGAACATACCACACAATAAACTTACTGCCACTGCATTTTCTTGCCACAGCAGCTACTGCTCACTTAAAGCCAGCAAAATGCCACGTACAAGCTTAAAGCAAAGCTGCTGTGTTGGTGCGAAATAAACTAAATAATTCAGCTTTCAACTGAGACACAAGCTGAAAGAATTGTGTAGAAAAATAAATGACTTGCAACAAGATGATAGCGAAATATAGGAAAGGTTTTCAGAACTGCAGGAGGAGCTGCTTGTGCCCTATTTGTGGAAGACAGGAAAGGTGGGTCACACCAGGATTAAGGGATGAGCTTGTGCAAGTCACTGCAGTCTGAAGCTGTCGTGCCCAAGAGCCAGCCAGGGCTCTGAGAGGTACAGCCTCCTGGAGACACATTCCCAGGGAAGGATGCAAGATAAACTTTCAGTTCAGGCAGTAAATCACCTTCACCTCAGGAGACCAGGAGGAACCCACACTTGGCCAGGGAACACAGACCACAAGAGTTTTCTGAGGGCTTTGCTGTAGGATTTTAAAGAGTGCTTGCTGCACCCATGGAGGCAGAGGATAAGCCTGGAGACCCAGAGCTCTTGGAAGGCCGGTGTTCCTCTGAGCCTTGAGGCTTTCCAACCAGGGATTCTCTCAGTAGGAATACAGAGCTGCTTCCTCCTCCTGCAGTCCTCCAACAGGGAAGCCTGAGCAATGCCACCCTGGAGGTGCCTGTGCCCCACACAAACCCCTGCCTGTGTCAGACACTTCAGCTGCACTGGTCTGGGGCTCGTGGGCTCCAACCACAGCTAAGAGCCTGTGTTAGACTAGAAGCCACCAACTTTTTGGAGCTTCTGCTCCCCCTCTGCATATCACAGGCTTTGGATTTCCCTGTTTGTGTGAACAGGCAGTTCTCTGTTCTGTGAAAATCCTATCCAGAGCACAGGAATTTTCCCTTTCATCAGGGCTGTCGTGACAGCAACACTCGTGTCAAAGCACCCGTGGGCCCAGCTGCAAACTACCACCCATGGACAAACACAAGTGAGTTAATTGCTACAGCAAGAGACAAGGAGGAGGCTAAAGGACTGGCTTTCAAGGTGGCCACTTCCTTTAGGACTTCAGACAGGTGACTTGCCCTTCAGGATTCTTTATCTGTGAGGCAGATCAAAAACTAACTTCATCAGGGCCTGCACTTGCCCTAAATGTGGTGTAGACTGGGCAGAGAGAAAGACTGATGTCCTACATAGAAGAAATAGATCTCCTTTTGGTTGGGACTCTGCTGCTTTAACTTTTTTTTTTTTTTAATATTGGCACCATTGGGAGAGTTCCCATTTGCTTAATTAGGCCACATATGAGGAAACAGGAAAGACACTTGGCATATTTGGCTTGACCTGCTAATTTTCATCCTTAATGTATTTGAGCTGCCTGGGTTCAGATAAAAGTTCTTGACATTAGGAGCTGGATATCCAAATCAGCTGGGAAGGGTAAGGTGTTGGGGATTTTTGGGCTGGTTTTGTTTTTTTTTTTAAACAGCAGACACAACCCCACATTTTTATTGTGGTAGAGAGATGCTTTACACTGCTCAGCTTATAGCTCTAGAACAAAGGCAACATTGACATACCATCATGTTTGGCTGGCAAACATTTCTAGATACTATTCCCAGTTTCTGACAAGACTTTTAAAAGCAAATTACAGTGCAATTAACTAATGGGTAAGTTATGGAAGGACTCTTACTAAATCATGTCAATGCTGTGGTATTTGAAGGACGCTCTCAGTTTCCTGGCACAGAAACTACATTTACTCTTCAGTCAAGTGTACAGCTTGACCAAAAATATAATCCATGGTACATTCCCTAAGGGAAAAAAAAAAAATTATCAGCTACTGCTTCCTATTATTTCTTCTCAGTTCTTGGATTTTTTTCTGATAGCTGTAAACACACTTGAAAGACTGTCTGACTTAAGTGGAATTGATTGCAAAGTGTATCTCTGCAATAAAAATATCTGCAAGAGATATTCAGGGGTGTTTTAGCTGTTCGTGGCACTCAGTTAATAAACCATTTTTCACCTGTATGGGCCCTTATCTTGGCAAGCAATAAATTGAGGGGAGGAGGAGGAGGGAGGGAGGGACTAATGTTTATGACCAAACTAATTGTTTCTGAATACATTGCTTTAACTCATAAACAAATTCTCCACATGTCATGTGAGAAGAGCTGCACTTCTGCAGCACCTTCTCACCCTTGAAGCAGAAAACCTGCTGGGGTCCTGGCCATCATGAAAGTCAGGATGAAGAGTTTGGAACAATAACACACACGAGACAAGAGGAAGTGGCAAGTTCACACTACAGACACTTTCAGAAGGTGTGGTTTACAGAGAGAGTTAGACTGAGGATCCTCATTGCTGGCAGCAGAGCTTGTCAACTACCTTGATTAAAATCAGTTTTGAGTCCATTAAAAGCTACTTAGCCACCAAATTGGGGAAAATCAGCTCCTGAAGTACTTTCATTAACATCATGCCCAAACAGTGCCCACCTGAGAGAGCAGGACCTGCAGCCACAAACCCATCCAAATTCAGTGAGTGCTCTCCCTCAGGCAAGGAGCTACTGCTAGGAAAAGGAAGCACACACACTGTGATCAAAACACCTGACAGTGCTTTGTAAACAAAGGCCAAATTTCCCAATGGATCATGAAAAAAACGTAGTAGGCCACAAGGATCTCTATCAAACAGTAATAAAAAACAATTATGAAAAGAACCTATGGCCTAGAAATAACTGATTTCTGGTTCAAGCCCCACCAAGCCGGTGTCCAAACCACAGGTAATTTCCCTACAGACTTCAGGCAAATGAAGTTCTGTCTCAGCGTCAGAGGTGGAGGTGTGCTGGTCAGCCACAGAATAAACTATCACGGCCCTCTGACTGTGCACACTGTCAGTCATCTGTCAAGAACTGGTACCAAGCTGTAAAAACCATTTACCAGTCTGAATCAAATGCCTGCTTGATTAAGAAAAAGTCACCTTCCTTGGAAAGCTTTACAGAGCAAGCCAGTCCCAGGGACCTGCTCACTGAGAGGGGCTAAGAAGCACCTTCCCTCTACTGGCACCAGAGCAGTCCATAAAAAGGTCAGGCTAAAGTTAGCTGGCAATGCAAATGTTGTCAAACGAGGGACTGGGGATGGGGAGAAACACTTAAGATCATGCACCAGAACTGGCACAGCACCAGTTTCTCTTGGAGTGCCCAGGTTAAACAGGCCATCCCCAAATGCCAGCTAAAGGCTGCTGTGCCTGTTCACAAGGGAATCCTGAGAGACAGCAGAGGCTGTTTGTCACCGACCCTCTCCAAACACACATTCCCATTGCAGTGATGTCCCCTGAGGCCAGTTCCACCTGTTGAACCTTCTCAGGTGGGCAAGGAAGGAAACAATGATGGAGCGGGTACCCTTCCTCCAAGGTACACTGCATCAGCCACAGGGCTCTGCATCCTGGGATAAGGGCAATCCTTGCCATGAAGTTCACCACAGAAATGCTCAGGAGATGCTGCCAGTGAGTCCAACCCTTCCAGCCCCTGCCCTGTGCTGCCTGTGAGCCCCTCAGCTTCCTCCAGCTCCAATAGCTCTGCTCAGTGCCCGCTAGGAGCAGAGCTCATCTGCTCCACTGGAATAAACAGGCCCACAGACAAACAGGGCACTTTAACACCACGGTCCCCACCCACCAGCCACCTTTAACAGAATCAATTAAGTTGCAAAAGACCTGAGATCATCAAATCCAACCTATGACCAAACTCCCCGATGTCAAGCAGACCGCGGCACTGAGAGCCACAGCCAGCCTGTCCTTAAACCCCTCCAGGGACAGTGACTCCACATCTCCCCGGGCAGCCCATTCCAACATCTAATCATCCTTTCTGTGAAGAGATTCTTGCTAATATCCAACATGGTGCAGTGTAAGACTACATCCTCTCATCCTGTCACTAGCCACCAGGCAGAAGAGGCCGATTCCCACCTGGCTACAACTTTCTGTCGGGAGTTGTGCAGAGTGGCAAGGTCACCCCTGAGCCTCCTTTTCTCCAGGCTAAACACCCTCAGCTTCTCCTCACAGGACTTGTACTCCAGAACCTTCAATAGCTTCATTGCCCTCCTCTGGACAGGCTCCAGCACCTCAATGTCCCCCCTAAATTGAGGGGCCCAGAAGCAGGCACAGGACCCGAGGTGTGACTCCACTGGAAGAAAGGGGGAACCCAACCGCCCACAGGCAAACTGGGCATCGCGATCCAAGTTCCCACCACAGCCGCCTTTCCTCCAGCTGGTGCGGAGGGGCCGTGCCCGGCATCGATAGCTCCCCACAGGATAGGCACCGGTGAGGCCGCAGGGAGGCCGGCAGCTCCCCGCCAAGGCGGCAGAGACGGCTCCAAAGACAGCGCCGCGCTCCAGCGCCGCCGCTCCACAAACCCGGGCGGCGTAAATAGCACCGGCGTTTTTATAGCGGCCCTTCCCGGCAGCCCCCGCGCGCGGCCGCGCCGATTGGCCGCGGGCCGGGCGGGCGCGCGCGGCCGGGCGGGGCGGCTCAGG
>VWZW01005384.1:420267-447306 GCA_013397115.1 Edolisoma coerulescens | reverse complement strand
GGCCCCGCGGGGTGACACGGGCGGCACCGGCGGTGCCCCGGTGAGTGGCGGCCAGCTGTGTGACGTCACCCCCGCCGGGGCCGCGCCCCGCCCGCACCGGGGGTCGCAGCCGGGGGTCGTCCCGGGCCCCCCGCGGCACACGGGGCCGTGCCTGGGCGCCTGCGGAGGGGCTGCCGGGGATTTGTGCGCCGTTGAACTTTTAGCTTGGGGAGGAATCGGCCTTTGGAGCGAAACTGGAAAGTTTGGGCGGTGTTTTTTGGTGGGGCGGCTGCAGCAGGCCGGGGAAACGCCGGTGTGACACGACCGGAGTCCTGTGCCCCGCCAGCCGTACCTGGGCTGAGAACTGCCCGGTGTTAAACTACACCCTGCACAAACCTTTTCTGCCAGGAAACCCATTCCTTCGAGGGCGAGAGGAACCTCCAGACTACTTCAGTTGTGTTTGGGTTTTAAAAATAAGACCCAAAAACTTCTCCCAGAGGTTTGCAGAGTTAGTTATTAGAGACACTCAGCATCAAGTATTGTTCCCAGCCAGATGATACCGCAACTACTTTGATATCCCTTTAAGAGGTGTCTGGAATGGGGGTTTGTTTGTTTTTAGTTGCTGCCTCATATCCAGCTTTTGTTTCTCTCCTGGTACAGTTCACCTGTTTGTTGCAGGGAAGCCTTCGTGAGCAGTGGTTCCCACCCACCCTTTCTCTGTGTGATACACGATTTGGAGAAAATTAAACCCTAAGACCTCCCTAGGGAATGTTAAGTTGGTTGTTGCTTTTTTTTCCCCCGGAGCTTAGCCTAAGTGTCAATTTTGCCATCTGTGTGACTTTGAAATGGTGAACTTCTTCAAGAAGCAAACTTCTATTAATCTTTTTATCTCAGAAATCTCAAAAGTTAATTTTAAGTGCCCTAAATGTTGTTTGTGACCCAAAATACTAGATTCTCTGATGGCTTTATTTGGGGCTTTTTTCCCAGTATGGAAATATGAAGTTTTTCCCTCCCTGAAAAGATTGTTTGTGAAAATACTTGCTTTCTGTTGAAGGCTCTTCTGCTACATGTGTGCCTTCCTCCTGCCCTGTTCTGGCCTTACCCAGGTCTCCAGCCACACAGCACTGGCATTTCTCGTTCAAATATACAGAGTCTAATTCTGGCACTGATTTGGACTGAGGCTGCATGTTTAAAAAAAGAAAAAACATTAGCCTTATTTCACTTTAATTAGTTCACTGGAATGTTTAACAGCATATTCAGCATTAATGTTTGACATAAATTAATCTGAATGGGTGATTTATATCATTTAACACTAGAATACACAGAGTTTTTAAAAATAATTTTTTCAAGAATTGAAATGAATGCACCTTCACACAAGGGGCAAAATGAATTCAGTCACAGCAGAGCTCAGCTGAGCAGCTCTCATGTTATCCCTTCTCGTTCACCAAGCTCACGCTCTGGCTGAGTGCCACAGCAGCCGAGCGCCAGAGGCGGGGAGTTCTCTGAGCCAGGAATTGACAGTAAAAACATCCTAAATGATCTTAACTGCCACCAGGATGTAGGACTGGTGATGGCTCTTCAGATAAGCAAATTCCAAATGAAAACGTTTTGGAGGGGTCTTGGAAGTATCATCATCTTTCCTCATTTTTCTGATAGTAACTCTTGGTTTTTCTGGTTTTTACACTTAATCTTTTTCTCGCAATGTATTTACATTGCCCAGAACCTTGTGGGCTCTTTTTCACACCATGTCTGTGGTCTGCTCTGCCCTAGACATTTCTGACCTTGGCTGCCTTTTCATTAGCCAATTGTACCTGCTCAGTTTCTCTAATATTTTATTCCCTGCTGCTGTGGTATCATCAGGTTCTTTCCAAGCCTCCACTTGGACACCATCTTTTACCTTCAATGCTAAATCTCATCTCTCTCCTGTTCTGCTGTGTTGCCTTACTGTGACGGTGACCCAGCCTGCTTTACCTCTCAGAGTAAATAAAGATGTGAGCTGGGAGGATTTTCCCACCGGGGACAGCTGCTCGGAGGATGAGTCCAGCCCCGATGCTGACAGCGCTGGGAACTGGCCTCGTCCCTGAAAACCCATACGGTGGGAACCTCCTCCCCTGAACTACTGCCTTGTCTTAGGCATGAGAAAAGTTTCTGGACTGTTACACTGTCTTGTTATCCCCACTGGTTTGTTTAAAATGTGTTCCTCCCTAATGCCCCTGTTATCTATGTACGGTCAGCTCACGACATGCTCTATTGGTTGGTCTTTTTGCTCCTACCCCCTTCTCAAAGTAGTACAAAAGGTTGCTGCAGACGGCTTTTGGGGCTCTTGGTGCTCTCTCTGTTCGGGGAATAAACTCGGACTGCTGTTACAAGGGGCCCCTTCCTCCTTCATCTCCACGGGCCGCTCAAGCTACCATCGGGCTCTGGCCAGCCCCAGAGAGGGGCTCAGAGCAAACAGCTCCATTCTCACCTTGCTACAGGGTGCTCAGAACCCACCGAGTGTTCCACAGCCGAGCACTTTAGCGAGCAGCAAGCTCGCCCCCCGAGCGGCGCAGCGAGCCCAGCGGCAGCCTTACAATGTGTCTTTAAATGCAGTTTGAACTAACGTGGAGGAGAAGTGTAATGGGTGAGTTTGAGGAAGTTTGCATGTTGATAAAGTACAGCCAGTGTGCCCTTGAAATATTAAATTAATCCATGATGAGCTTGTCCTAGTAAAACACGTAATAAGGGTGAAACTCTGTAATACAGAACAGTGCAGTGCAAAGTAAATGCACCAAGTGACAGCTGACCTTCACTCCCAGGGTACAGCTATGCATCTGCACACACCTGAATGCATGATGAAAATCCTCTGCTCCTCGACTTTTGGTGTAATTCCTCTCCTGCTAAAAATAGTGGGTAGCTAAATAGAAAGAGGTAGTTGCTTATTACTTTTCAGTTAATCTCAAAAACAAGCAAAATTATCCCAAAATACTGTCTGTGGTACACTGGTTAAGTTACTGCTACTTTTACACTACTGTTTGGTGTCCAGGTGCCTTCTGGTCTCGATGGGATCTTTGTTACCTCTCATTCTGAACTGTGAATAAAGTACCAACAGCTAATTGGAGTTGGTAGAATGACACTGCCCTGTCCATCCTTTTTTCTGTCCTTTACCTATCACCATATTTTCATTTGGGAAGGACTTTTGAGACTATAAAAGTTGAACTAAAATATTGATAGACCACCTTTTAATTAAGATATTTGCCATCCACACAACTAACAGCCAGTCTTTCCTAAGTGAATCATCTAATTAAACTAATCAGAAGAAGGTTTGCTGTCTTTCTCTGACCACCTTTCATGACCAAGGTCCCTTGTAAAAGGAACAGATGGAGAGACACAAGTATACCCAGTAAAATTGGGCAGTACACCAAATATGAGGTTTTGCTTTCCTCAGGCTCTGACAGTTGTGGGTTTTCTGCTTGCTTTTTTATTGTTGTTTTTTAATCAGAAACAGGGCTCAATTCAGTCTCTTTGCTCAGTTAATTAGCAGTGCTTTGCAACCATAAATAGTTCTGTCTCACCTGGCCTGAACTGTCACATTTGGAGCAGGTCACTAGTGTGGATGTGTACAAAGGGATTCCTCCTCCTCATCACCGTTTTAAGGAAGGTTGTCTTTGTACGTGTCAGTGGTTTGAAAGAACTAGCAGCTGTCCAAGTACCAGTTATCTCTGTTTGCATTCCTTGCTAGCATTTCATTTTTCTTATATTTTACACCTGGAGGCTCTTTATTCTTCACCTCCTGTCTGCTCTGTTGAAATTGTGGGAAGTGAGAAGGCTGTCTCACAGTGGGATCTTGACTGGGTGCTGACCAAGTGAATTGGCTCATTTTTTGAACCTCAGTCCAAGAGCTGTTTGGAAAGGCTGGGTTCTATGTAAACCACAGCAGAACTAGGCTTCAGCGCTTGCAATTGAAAATGTTGTTGGGAGGATTTTAAATTATACTGTGGAATGTTGACAGATGAGAATGAGCATGCAGTTTGGGATAAAGAAAGTATTAGAAATAAGAATACAGCCTTTCAGAAAGTTTTAAGTCATGAAGTTGACCAGAAAAGTAAATAAGAACGTGAACTCTGGCAAGTCAAATGAAAAATACAAGGACCTGCCAGAGAGACTCTGAGAAACATCATACTAATAGCAAAAAAAAAAAAAATTTCTAAGTTCATCAGAAACAAGAAAGATGCTGGAGTTTGGAGGGCCAATAGATGAAGAAGTGAAAGAAATATTTGATGATGAAGCCATGAGTAGGAAGTTAGATGACTTAGGTGCATTCCTGTTTCCCATGGAGGAGTCCAGGAGTCTGAAGAGGTTCCCTGTGCCAGATATTCCCTTTATGGAGAACAGGACTCATTGGAAGATCTGTCTCTACTTGAATTGTCAGCAAAGTAATTTATAGAGCAAAGTGATAAATACAGTTACGAGATGCCAAGACAGATGGTGCTTGCCCAGGGGTTCCAAAGGAAATTCAGGCCTGAAATGACCGAATTACTAATTATGCTGTGTAACTTCTCAATACCTTGAAGCCAGAGAAATAGAAGAGGATTTACATGGTAGCAGTTCTTAAAGATAGTTCAGCAGGATATCACAGTTCAGTGCCTTTTTAAAAAATAAAAGACAAAAAAAAGCTAACCAGATGGACTAACAACTTAGAGTAGCAGAAAGGGAGTGTGGCTTTTGCAAAGGAAATGGTGCAGCTCATATCTACTGGAGGTTTTGAATGACTTGAGAAGCACAGAGAAGGGAAGTTTGGGACGAGAAGAAGAGGGATCTGTGTTACACCTCTACTGTTCAGGATATTCATAAATGATCTGGTGAGAAAGGTGTTGAGGAGGAAGGGAAGAAAAGACAGGAGCTGATTAGGAAGAATTGCAGCTTGTCCTTCTGACACTGAATTACAGGCAGCAAAATGCCAAATGAAATTTGTTCCAGATAAATACAAAGCAAGGGGGTAATCTTTGTTTATGCACTGATGGGGTGAAAGTTAATTATTGCCACTTAAAAGGAAGAGCTTGCCATAATTCTGCGAAAATGGAAGTTTAGTGTTCAACAGTGATCATATGAGTTTGTATGAGGGGCTTTGGGAAAGAGATAAAAAAAGGAAAACAGAGGGATAGCATCGTGGCTCTTAGTCCTCAACACACTGATTACAGTGGGTTGGCACAAAGAAAGATGTACTTTGAGATACATTGCAACTGGAAGAGCAAAGATGAGGCTGAAAAGCGTGATCAGAGATAAGGAATGGATTCCGTACAAGGGGTGCTTAAAAAGATTTGAACTCTTCAGCTTGGCAAAGACATGACCAAGCACAGTCTGGTCGAGATCAAAACTGGTGGTGCCTCTCCCTCAGTCTGCTCTGAGACCGCAGAGTGCAGCGCCACAAAGTGCTTTGAATGGCAATGATTTACGTGGCTTCAGAACCAAACAGATGAAATCACAGGAGAAGACACTGTCAAATGGGCTGTTGGGCACAAAGAATAAAAAAATATAATTACCCCCAAGCTGGCAACTGAGAAAATACACTTGCAGAGGTGTCAGTGCATTTGCTCCTTCTTTTACTGTCTGAGATACCTGCATGCGTCAGGCAGTGTTGGGCTTGCTTGGTGTTTGATCTGAACCAGTGCAGTTTCAACAGATGTCTTGTGGTGGGAGGAGAGGAGGAAGGAACACAGGTGAGCGTCAGTTGTGGGTACAAGAAGATGGTTGTCTGGAAAAGTTAGTGTTAGTTTTTCTTGTCCATATGTGCTTCACTGGCACTGCCTGAAGACAGAGCCACCTCGCCCAAGCAGAAGCCTGCCTTGCTCAGTGTGAGGTGCCCCACATCCCTTCTGACATGCAGGAGGTGTCTGGGAAGAGAGGACACCAAGAAAAATCTGGCCCAAATGCAAAGCGTTTTGCAGATTACACACGCGTGGCAATCCAAAGATCTACTATAATTACCTCAATATTAAGCCCTAATCTCATTTTGTGCAAAGTAATCTTGGGACTCGGTATTGCATAAGAGAAGTGCTCTCGTAAGGCGTTGTGCCTACAGATAGCAAAGATGTAGTCAGTGGGGGCAAACGAGCAAGAATGTTCCGTGAAGGGCAAGGACAGCAATGGCAGCCACAGATCCTGAGGACAAAATCCTGCTTTCTGCCCCCAAAATCCAAACTTTGCCTTCAGCCTTGGAGAAGGACTTGTCACGGTAGAGGAAGACAAGGGAGAAATGCTCGAATTAGTCTTCTTCCCTGGGTTCTGAAATGGTGTTAATTTACTAATTATATAGCAATAGGGAGGTGAGCAGTGTAGGGGTGAACTTTGCAGGTAGTTATCAGGAGCACCCTGTGTTAACAAAGTTTGGTGTTAACAAAACAGGATGCACGTGGACAATGTTAAGACAGAGTTTTGCTCGCACGTATTGCTGGTTTAGTTTTTAAAAATTTTGACTTAAACATGCTTTAAAAAGATCTTTCAGGAACCTTCTTTTGCAGTATTTTTCTCCTACCGAGTGTTGAATGTGAATTAAATAACCTGGCTTGGAAAGGAAATGAAGGCATCTGTTTTGTTCACGCTTAAAAAACAATGCAAGAAAGCCCTACAGATGAAATAAGAGAAACGTAGTAACTGAACACAGAAGATAGAAAACAGAGGCTCAAAATCGTGGAAAGTAACTGGGAGGAAAAAAGGAGCTCAAATGACTATGAAATTACGGATCTAAAAAGTTGAAATGTGGTGAGGCCTTGCCATGTGTCCTGCTGGGAGGCCTGCCTGCCTTTGGCTGGCTCATCCCATGTACCCTTGTCCTTGTTTCAGGCCCCAGCTTTGCTCACCTCTCCTTAGGGTCTGAGAGAAGCATCCAGTTATTTTCTTCTGTGGTTGCGTGTCTTCCGGACTGTCCTTTTTCCAGTTCTGCTGTAGTTGTTCCTCATATGGTCACTGTTGTGTAGTTTAATCATCCGTGTGCCCTGCTCTGAGTCATTTCCAGTTCATTTATAGCCTTTTGACACGGGGGGGATCACAGCTGCACACATCAGAAGATGCAGTCATGCGATGGATTCCGACATCATCTTAATGGTTTCTGGTTTGTTCCTTTTCTCCTAGTTCTTAATACTGGAATCTTTAAAACTGTAGCACTTCAGAGTATTGAGCTTGTATTTTAAAGGAATTAACTATATAACCTTTAAATACTGTCCTTGAGTGGCAGTGATCAGCTCCCAGTCCATCATTTCATGTAGAAGTTGAATCTGGTTTTTACGTTGCATGTCACTTCACATTTCTCTCTTTCAAATTTTATTGCCAAGGCACAGAGCCTGTTAAAGTTCTGAAATCCATCACAGTTAGGCCTTGCCTTTATTACCTCTACATCTTGACATCATCAGTAAATTTTGTTGTATAGCTATTTTCCTTCGCTCTTTCAGGTCATTTATGAATTTTGAGCTCTGCAGGTTCCACGGGTGTTTTTCTGAGAGCACTGAGCATTTCATTCTGCCTGGTTTCCTATCTTTTGGCAGTTACTTATCTATACACAGGGAACTTCTGTGTAATCAGGTATTTTGATTATCTCATTAAGTTAAAAAAAAAAAAAGGTTGAATGATTGTGCACCTAATCTGACCAGATTTGGTAACTGACACCTCTGTTTTGATAGATATTTTAGCTCTGAAAATCTCTGGCCTGAAAATGGAAGGGGTTTATGTAATTTTTTTTCCAGAAAGCTCTTTACACACTGCAGCAGTTTGAGTTTGAAAGAATGCTAATATGCAGTAATAATAAAGAGAAGTAGGACAGTCTTAATGATTATAATCCCATCAGACTAAGACATCAATCCCAGGTACAATAATGGAATAAGTAACAAAGTGTTCAGGAAAGAATTAAGGCAATGTCACTCAGCCTGGACTGGGGGAAATAGAAACAAGTGGTGTTAATTGTTGTAGTTTGGTTCTTAAGTACGAGTGTTCATCTTAGCCTTCAGTTAGCACTTGACAGTAATTGCATGTCATTTTCAGTGAGAAACTAAGCCAGAACAAAATCAATATGGTTCATATTAAATTTAGTAGAAAGAGGGCAGCTGTAAAAGGCAAGTGGAGGCTCAAGTGAGTCTGTGTGTAGTGAGAACATGAAGGAGTTGGACTCTTGGGCTGTGTTTCTTAGTGGTCACCTGGAAGAAATGCAAAATGCCAGTAATGGGAAATTTGCAGAGGCTGAAGAAGTCAGGAAGTGACAAGAAAAATCTCATCATAATGCAGAAAATGTGACTGACTGCTGGAATGAGGAGCATGGTATGGGATTCTCTTTACTGCTATTTTAAAGTCAAGGTGGTCCGCACTTGAGTTAATGCACGGGATGAAACCTACTGGGGAATGACCAAGCTGTGGCTTGTTTGCACTTGAAACGCAGCTCAGGGTGTGGTTCTCTGATACTGTGTGAATAGATTTAAGGCTCCTGCTCCTGAAGCTGTGCTGCAGCAGCCCTGGGGCATTTGGAGCTGTGGTGGCCAGTGTGGGATAGGAAGGTACACAGTGCTGTGCTGCTGGGCTCTCAAGGGCCCTCCTGCCTGACACACTTCACCATGACACCTCTACCACTTTGTTACTCCTTGTGCCAGGAATAGACAGTCACTACTGTCAAAGGTGTAAAGACAATTAAAAAAAACAAAACCAGCCAGCTCTATGTTAGGATGCTTCGGTCTGGAAAGGCTGTTATGTGAGCAGCAGGAAGAGGGTGAGTGGAGGCAAATTGTTCACTCCCTTTCCATTTCGGAGTTAGGACGCAGTAAAAGAAACTAATAGGGACAATCTTGAATTTGAAGGAAGTGGCTTTAGACAATGTGTAATTAAGTTGTGGGAACTCCCTCCAACAGGATGTTGTGTGTGCTGGAAGTTTACATGGGTTCAAAGGGAGTCTGGACAAGCTCAGGGAGGAGAAATCTGTTTTGAGGTTACCAAATTCATGGGCACCACATCTGACCCAAGGAGCTTCTGAGCTGAAGGCTGGCGAGCGTGCAGGGGGAAGCTTCTTGTTCATTTTTCCTCTTCTCCTTTAGCACAAGAATCCAGTCCTGAGCTTATCCTGGAATGCCAGGCACTAAGGTGGAGAGACCCAACTCCTAAGTCAATGTACCTATTTCCATGTGTGTACACCTGTAGTAACAGATGGTCTGTGAGTCTCTAGGTGTAAGTTTAGGTGCAGGAACAAGGTGGTCCAGTGGTCAGTGTCCATGTTGGAGCTGCTTGAGGGACACAGTGCTGGGTGTAGAGGGTTGCACAGGTCATGGTTTGGGTGTTTTAACAAAAGACAGTTGGTGTGTTCCTGGGAGCACTTGGCAGTGCTGAGGTGTAATTCCTGTAAAGCACAGGCAGGTGCTCTGTACAGGGAAGGAGAGCAAAGCAAAGTGTTTTGCCCTTCCCTGCGGTGGTTAAAAATCAAGCAAATTTATTAGAATCCAAAACAATTTTCTTCTCTGAGAGGAAGATGAATTATGTGTTGTCATAGAGGATTTTTCCTGAAGAGGAAAGCAAGGGCAAAGGCTGTAATTTGATAGGATGAATCCTACTTTGAGACTTCACATGATATCTCGGATTAGACGTGCTGTGTCCACATGACACTCAACACGGATCTAGTGCTGACGGCTGATTCAGGTTTCCTCCAAAACATTGCACTGCCAGGCTTTAGACTGCGTGAGGAATCTCCTGCCCCGTCACAGCCATTGCAGAGACAGCCTGGACAACACACTGTGTCCTTAATGAAGATGCACTGTATGCCCATGCCTATTAAACACCTGTTGTGTACTTTTGGATAACTCTTAATGACTGTACAAAATTAATCAGTCATTAAGGGTTCACTGGGGCTGGCAACCAATGTTGCTAAGACCTAATGCAGCTAAGCTGACCCTGTTCCCAGTTCTGGTGATGTGGTACAAAGAGGCTTGAGCTGGTTATTTGTGGAGTTAGCTGAGACCTGGGGAGGTTTATTAGCTGGGGGTGAACACAGCTACGCTGCTCCTGATTTAGAGCTGGCTCTGGAAATGTACAGCTCTGTTTGCAAGGCACTTTTTCCAAACTAGTAAAACATGCCAGACTTGAGCCTGGTTGACACAGGCTGAATGAACTGTTATCAGAAAGCTGAACACACAGCTTGCCCTGTCCAAACACCTTCCCAAAGGACCTGTGTTCAGTGTTTAATCCCGTTGGATACTATGCTGACCTTCTGTGTCAGTTTTTCAATTGTACTTCAGTCTTAAAACAGAAAATTTCCATTTCTCTGTGGATTAAATTTAATGTGCAACATGAGTAGCCTGCCCTATGCTTTGCCAGCTTTGAAACTTTTTTCAAGTGTTAGATTTCATATGTAACCCTCCCAAAAATCCCCAGCAGATAGCTTTTTCTCACCAACTGCTCCCACATAGTGCTGTAGTTAGAAATAGGTCTATTTTGCAGTACTGTCAAACTGCTTTATGTACTGGCTGCAGTAAGGAATATAAATATAGATATTTCTCAAAGGCCTTGTTAGCAACACTTTAAATAATGTGGCTTTTTGGTTTATGAGTGCAAATGTCCACAGGCAAACTTGCACAGAATTAAGAAAATCTCAGTCATTACAATGAAACATGTTGACTGTCCCCTTGATAGAGGTGACCACATTCACATTTCTAGTGTTTTTTTTCTGGTGGCTTGGAATTGAACTGAGTTTCCACCCCAGTAATGCTTCATTTCAGGTCATTCGTGGTGTCAAAAGAGCAGATCACTCTGAGCTCAGAGTGTGTCTGGCTTTACTGTCAGTGTGGCTGTACAGATCAGGCAATAAATAAGTGGTCACTTGCAGCATGTTTTGGGGTATGTACTTTTTCCAGGATCTTTTAGGAACCCTGTAGCAGAAACATGGGTTGTATCTGACTCCTTTATGTGACTGAGTCACATTTTTCCTTAATTTTTTTTCTTACTTTTATTTCAGTCCGAAGGCTGTTGGCTTCCCAGTTTGCAGCTTCTCTGGGAGGTGAACTGGGATCATAGGTTCTCTTACTTCACAACTACTCCTGTGTAAGAGCAGGGCCCTCCTGTGTTGGTCATGTGGGGAAAAATGGCATGGTAGCACACATAGGCTTACCTGTGCTGAAGGAAGCTGATTTAAGGTAGCAGGATTAGCATTTCAGCAGCAAGCTGCAGTGTTTCTGATATTTGCTTGTATATGCTTTCACTAATGAGAAGTGAGCAGCGAAAAAGGATTACAGAATGTATGGTTGCTGACATTTTCCATTGGGACTTTAGTGGAGGAGGAGGTTGAGATGCTTGCCTGCTGTTGGGAGATGTGGGAATCCTGGATTCTGTTCTAGAGGAGTGGTTACATCCTTCTGCCATTCTCCTCCTGGCCTGTTTGCCTGACCCCTCCCCACTCCCTGGTCATAGTCTTTGGACCACTTCACCCACTCAGATGCTCTGTGTTCAGTCTCTTTCTTCACTGGCTGTACACAGCTGCCCTAAAAATCAGACCTATTTGCTTCTGGGCTGATCAACTTTGGACTCCAAACTGCTTTGCCAGTTCTCAGTTTTGATGCCAGACCTTGCTAGATGGCCAGAAGAAAACTGTGGGGAAAGCCTGCTCATCCCCTCTTCATCCCTGCAGTCTTTGGGAAAACTTTCTTCCTCCCTCTCAGACTTGAACAAAAGTGAGTCTGTTTTAAGAGTAAATGCAGGTACTGAGGCAGAGGCAGTTGAGGGACTGGGACAGAGTCAGTTCTCCCCTGTGGTAGGTAGAGGGCAGGGCCTCACTGGTCAGGGTGGGGGACACTTGGGCAGGGTTTCTTCTGGTCCCTCAGCCTGACTCTTGTTCCTCCTGCTGCCCAGGGCAGGGCTGGCTGAATGAAGGGGAAATGAAGCAAGTGAGAAGAGTGCCAGGCTGTAACTCACTCAGCAGCAAACTGCTTCAGTGCTGTGTAGAGGAGTCAGCAGCAAGGCAGGCTTTCTAAGATTTCAAAACCTTCACCTTCCAACATTTTGGTTTTAAGGACTTCAGAAAGATTAGGTGGGAAAGGATTTAAAGGATGTTCCCCCGCACACCCTCAGTGTCCTTACTGCATGCTGAACTGCCTCTGAACTGCTTCTGCTGAGTTCTTGCTGACATGCAATAATCCAGAAATATGGGGTTTTTTACAAAATTCTGCATTTTGAAAAGGATCTGCCTGCATAGCATAGCAGGCAACATAAAGTTACTAGTAGTTAATTGGTAATTGAAATTAAATATAGTTGTGATACCTATGTGATGGTAAAGGGCTGTTTCTTCCATCACTTTCTTTCTCCAGGATGAGATCCAGAGTGAGACAGACAAACCTGGCATGTTTGTTGCCAGCCTATCCAGCTTCAGAATGTCAACAGTGTGTCCACAATCCTCACTCACGCTGTGTGGCCTTGGGACCTGCAGGAGAGGAGGCACTGGAAAAGTTGTTCCTTGGAAAAATAAATAGCGTGCTGAAGAGGCAAATTCCCTTGCAGTAAACAATAATACTTGGGGGGAGTATGTTTAAAACATGGGAAAAAATATTTTCCCCATTTCTAATTCTTCTGGAGTATTTGGTGGATTCCCTTAACAAGCAGAGCTTTATGCTGCAGGAGCCTTGGAGCGTCACTGCACTTAGAAACAGCAGCCCCCTGTAACAAGGATATTAGTGTGGCAACTCGGCAAACAGGAGCTCCTTGTGTTGTAACCTCCTGTGATGTTAGTGGGATTGAGTAAATGATGTCTAAAGCTCCTGTAATACCTGTGAAAGACACTGGCCTAGGCTGAGGAAATGTCATAATTGAATCTCTTCCATTCGGATGAGTCACTTGAGTCATGTTGTGAGAGTTTCCACTTTGAATCTAGCAGACTAGCTGGTTTTGAGAATCCTATAAATGCAAAGGGGGGAGGAGTGGTTCATTTAAGAGTAGGAAAAATTGCAGATCTGTTGCCTTGCTGCAGAAGATATCGCAGATTCTCCTAGAAGATCACTGCAGCCATTCTGCTGCACTAATTGGGATAAAATATTTCTTGCTCAATGTTCTGCGTGCATCATCAGTGATGCAGGTCCAGCAGCTTTCTGGGTTTATTGGACTCTCCCTGCTCTGTGCCTTGTGTAAAAGGATGAATGTGTAGTGCTTGTGTTCAGTTACAGTGAGGTAGTAGTAGCTTGGATTTGGTCTGTTTGTTATACCCTCTCAGGTAGTTCATAGAGGTTTTTTAGCTCTAAATGTAGAGGTGAAAAGCTGTGCTACAGCAAATACCAAATTGTGTTTAATGTGCATCTTAAATGAAGCTCTTTAGGCCAGCAAAGTGCTTTGATTCCCACACACTGCTGGTACAAATTTGATGTATTTCTGTGTTTCAGAATACTTAGGAAAACCAGAGGCTGTTAGAATGCAGCAGAAAGACACGACTGCTGTGAATGCTGTTGGTGTTGTCCCTGTGACACGCACCACTAAGATGTAGCTCCATTCTAACAATCCATTTTTTCTCTGTTGTGCTCCCAAGATGTTGCTTTTCTGAGTCTTTGCCAGACCTGACAACCCCTTACAGCTGCCCACTGGAGAGGAATGTATTTATTTTAGCTAAAAATAACTAGCTGAAAGATGCTGATCTGTACACTGAATCCTCTAAATTAGGAAATTCAAGGAATTCCTAAATTAGGAGGTGTTCAAGGTTGGATGAGGCTTTGAGCAACCTGGTCTAGACACCTGAAGGTGTCCCTGCCCATGGCAGGGGGTTGGAATGATGTGATCTTGAAGGTCCCTTCCAACCCAAACCATTCTATGCTTCATTGATAATGATAAGGAGAAAGAAGTGGTTGTGATGTTCAGTAACTTCCTTCTGAGGTGGATGGAGGTGTCTACCTAATGATCAGAGCTGACATCCCGAGGTGTCTATATCTACCCAGCATTTATAATCTGGGCTGCTTCTGAAAATTGGAGATTAGAAGTGGTGATCTTTGCATCCTGAATTGAATTTTATACAACATGCTTGTTCTAGAAGGAATTATTCTGTGGTAATGCTGCGGAAGGTGAAACCAAAGTAAAAAATACAAGGATGCCATGGGTCACCAAAAAAAAGATTATGTGGTTGAGGCTTTTTGTGATGGTCCAGAAGCATCCTCTAGAAGCTGGTGATGAGGGAATTTTAATTGCCTAGATTTTCAATGTATTAGATGGAAGGGACTGTTCAGCAGGTCTGATGTGTCCTGGTGACTGTCCTGCACAGAACTCTGAGCGGGAGAGCCTCATGGGGCGGGTCCTGAGCAGTGGGAAGGAAGTGGTTGAGCTCACGCTGCTGAAGAGCATCTTGGGTCCAAATGATGTCAACACATCTCAGGAAGCATTCAGGCAGAGAGTTTCATGATGGGCTTTTCTCAGGAAAAAGATACTGAGGAGATAAAGCTCCTTAAATAATTTTCATATATATATATATCTATAAAATTTTCAAGCTTTTTTAGGGAAGGATTTGTAGAAAGGTCTACATTAAATGATGGGTTTGGAGGTGTTTTTACACAATTGTTTCCTTGTAGACCTTAGGCATAGGTATGTAGAAGGCCAAAGCATAAAATTCAACTGGCAAGGAACACTTAAAAAATAATCTGAGCGGCGGAGGTATTTAGAGGAAGATAAAGGAAGAGTTGATCTGATAATCCATTGAAAATACAGTTATCCCTAGGTGATGCCCAAAGGTCACCTGCCCTGGGTGCTATTGCAGGTGACTCAAGGCTGGGCCAGCCCCAGCCACTGGCACAGAAGGGAGAAGGAGGGAGGACAGCAAGGAAGGACAGATTATCCCATTCCGTCAGCCGCCCACTGTGTCTCCAGGGCGGTTTCATCAATGGCCTAGATAATTATCTGGGAATCATTACTATTAAACTTGCATCTGACAGGCTGTGATTAAGCCGGAGGACAGAGCTAGAACCTGAAGGTAGAATAAAACATCAGTCAATGTAAAGATAAATAAAAGCCTGGCAGTGGATATTCAGCTGTGTGAAGAGAGAACTACTCACTGTACAGCCATCTGAATGGAAAAAAAAGTCTGTGAGCTATCAGGAATTAAAAACTGACTGTATCAACAGTGTTGTCTTCTGGGGAGGGGAAGAAAAAAGAAAAAGACACATAATTCCAGATTGGTGTTTAAGCAGCAGGGTATCCCAGAAGATCAATGAAATTAATCCTTCAGCTCTGGGCACTGTTCATAGAGCCCTAGGAGAAACACTGGATTCAGCTTTCGGGCTCCACGCTTTGGTAAATTTGTGCCAATTGGACTCTGCCCAGAAGGGAGCAATGGGAAAGTCTAGGAAATATGATTTACAGGAAAGGCTTGAATAAACTGGCATTGTTTTGCCTGAAGAGAAGACTAAATGACAGCATGTATTCTCAACTGCACTGGGGAAAGGGAATAATCCATTTCCTTATGGCCACGAAAAACAGCATAAACAGTAATGGGCTTATATTACATCAAAGAAGGGCGAGGGTACACACTGGGGGGAGTTTTCTCATAGTAAATATTGTGGAGCACAAGAGTAGATGACTTCAGAGGTTTTGTAGGACTTGAAGGGCAGATTAGCCAAAACTGACATTAAATAGAAGTTACAAGTAGTTGATCTTGGTACAGAGGACAGATCATTTCTAGTTCTGTAAAATTCAAATACTACCATTGCTAGAAAGTATTCAAAACTATCCAGAACTATGGAAAGGAAACTTTTTAATGGCTTGGATCATTTAAAACCTTCCACAAATGTAAAAATAACCCCAAGTCCCTAAGGTAAATAACTCTGACTTGTGTACATACATATTTGCAAGGTGAAAGAAACTGACTTTAGAGATGGATTTGGATCACTTGAGCAGTGGTGTCTGACAAGGCTGTCCTTGACCCTTGCTGCTTGGTGGGTTGAAATGGCCCTTCTCTGTACCTGGAGCAGTAGTACAGAATCTCTGTAATATCCACTGCTTCTTCACCACCTAGCAGTACCAAAGTTTGCTTTTAGATGGTAGTTGTACCTTCTTACTTAATTTCATGAGGCAAGAGAAGAGGTGAAAAGGATAAAATGTTTTTGCTGTGTCCTTTAAATCTCTCCTGTGCTTCTTTGAGGCCTTCTCCCCTTGCCAGCAGCCCTGCTCATCTTCATAGAACTTTGTTCTGGGTTTGTCATGGCAAAAATTAACTCACAGGGTGCTCCCTCTGTGGTATTTTGGTCATGCAGTCATAGGTATTGTGGTGGCGTTGCTGTTTGCTCCATTTCCAGGAAGCTTCATGGGATGACTAAGCGGCTTCCCCTGGAGTGCCTTTATGTTAAGAAGAAAGTCGTAATGGTTCTGTCCTCATTGCACTCCCTTGTAACCAGGTCACTCCCTAAATCTCTGGCTTGTTCCTGCCTTGGTCACAAACAAATGCCTGGAGAAAAGAAAGAAGAGAGCAGGCACATATATAGTGCTGGTTTTGTTTGCTTTGCCAGATCCAAAACAACCATCTCCTTCGGCCCCACCCTGGCTCCAGGCTTTCCCTAAACCTTTTCGAGTTTTTGTACTGTGTTTTTGAGGCGAGAGGTGCTTATGAGCAGGTCACGGATTTGTATGATCCTGATACAGATCAATACATTGCACGGCAGAGATCTGTGAGGAGCACCGAGGGGGTCTGCACTTCTAAGTACCCTTTACTTACTTCAAGCTGACAGCAGGCTCTATTAACGTGGGAGCAGCGATGCCCAGGAAAGTGGGTTTTGGAGTGAGATGTGTCCTGCCAAAATCCTTTGCAGAGTGGTGGTTGTAATCTGAGGAACTGGTTACCTTGAGGTCCTTCTGTTGATGCTCTGATGTGGCAGCCGGTGCTCGACAGCTCGGTGTGGTAAGAAAATGTTACTGCCCTTAAATTGAAGCATCTTGTATATGATTACCTGGAATACGCTTCTGAGAGGGTGCCCTGGGACAGTGCTGCTCTCTCACTTGTTGTCTCTGGGTGCTCCTATCTCAGCCTTCAGAACAGATCAATAAATCTGGGCTAAATGAGGCCCATCTCCTCTCCGTTCTATTATTCTTGCACCTAGTGGGCTCACCAGTGTGTTGATTATTGCTGGGGAGTGTTTTTTCTTAAAAGGATGGGAACCTGAACTCACCCAAGTTCAGATATGTCTGTCTCTCCAGTGGACATGTAGAATCAATTTAAAAGTTCTCATTAACTGAAGACTCAGGTTTTATTAATTATTAGCATCTCGGTTAAAAGCTGGAGCGGTTGAATTAACAAGTTGTTGTTTTGTTTTTCAGCTATGGCAGCCATTCGAAAAAAGCTGGTTATAGTGGGAGATGGTGCCTGTGGAAAGACCTGTCTGCTGATTGTATTTAGCAAAGACCAGTTCCCTGAAGTGTATGTTCCCACCGTCTTTGAAAATTATGTAGCAGATATTGAAGTGGATGGAAAGCAGGTATGTGAACCCTTCTCTAAGAGCCAGAATGAACTGGTGTTTGTTTAGAATAGCATGGGAATCTCTACACTTCTTTAATATGTGGTTAGCACACGTGCTTAGTGCTTATGTTGTAAATATATTTTAAAATATTAAGTATGTTCCTGTGGGAAAAAATACTGGCCTTGCTAGAAGGTGCTCATATCCAGTGTCTGTTTAACAAGGTGCTTCTAACCTTACACAAGCTGAGGTTCTAAAAGCCATGCAGTCAGTCCGAGTGGAATGTTGCAGCAGGTGGGAGGGGGTGGAGCAATGCAAAGATGCTGAGGGCGTGGGGCTACTGGCCTTTGGAACAGAGTCCCTGTTTTGATAGGGACCTGGCCTTGTAATTAACAAAGATTAATTCCTGGAGAGTTTTTTTTTCATACCCACTCCTGGCAACATGCAGCATCCTTCTGAGAACAGATGACAAGTTGATGAAGGGGGTTGGTTTTTGTAGTGTACATCAGCATCATCTGTCCTGCTTGTCTGAAGGAACACAATTCTTAGCAGCCAAGTGTAGCCACAGCTCGCTGAGCTTCATCTTTAGTTTGTACTTCAGTAAATTAATCATTAAAATATTTCATTTTAGTTTTAAATATTTTGAAAGTCAGTTTTTAATCAGTGGGACCTCTTGAGTCCTTTTGTTTACCAGGCATGCCAGACACCTGCACCAAGGGGCAGCTGTAGGTGCTGATCCCTGGGTAGGTTGCCTTCTCCACTTCTGTCAGCAGGGTGCTGGGTGATGTGCAAAATTGTCACTTTCCAGGATCCTGCAGAAGCACACAAAGCAAGAACTTTGCACCTTGAAAGATCAGGTATTTACAAACCCTGTCAGGCAGCCACGGCCTGTGTGTGTTTGGGCACTGTAAGCACACAGAGCTGACTCTGCCAGGGGGCTGCAGGTCAGGCGTGTGGCAGCTTTTGGTGCTGATGGTGCTCAGCTTCCCTCTTTTGTCCCTGGCTATGGCATTGCCTTTGCTCTGGGCTCAGGTACAGCCAGGACATTTTTCAGTCCATTCTAGTTCAGATGCAGTGACTGATGGATTGGAATTGCTCACTTTCGATCATCCTGACTGGAGAAAAAGAGGATTTTAAGCTAGTTTTGGACTTCATGTTAAATTTGATTTCCTACTGTTGCAGGGATGGGTTATTTGTGGATTTAGTCATGATAGTTCATGCTTTTTAAATCTAAAAAGAGCTCTTCTCTCCCATAATGTGAATCAGTAAAAGAAAATTTACTTTTAGACTAATATTAGGACATGTTTTTTTCCCAAGTGACAAGTTCTACAGTTTCTATATTGTATCTTAGACTCTAAGGACTATTGTTTGAAATATGTACGATATCCATTTCTCTCTCTTGTCACCAAGTCAAACTTCCTCATTCCCTTCTGCCTGAATCTCTGCATCTCTGAATGAGTGAACAGGGAGTCGTGCCCTATCAGCTATATGCAGCCAGTAGCTAAAGAAAAATAGCATGAGCAGCTTGAGCAGTTATCAGCTGATTTTATTTTTGTAACTAGAGGATATATTTTACCTAAGCTCTTGGGCTTCAGAAAATTTGATTACAAAAGTTTGTAGGAGAGCCGTGCTTAAGCCTCTTCTGTTTGACAGCCACTTACCTCTGTCTTCCTCGAAAAGCATTACCAGAAATGTCCCAAAGTCATATGAAGACAAAGAGGTGATGGAAGGAGATGTGGTTTTTAGGTGCTGATTCCAGTGTCATGTGAGGGAACCGTCAACAGACATCTCTTTAAAAATATGAACATTTGCCACAGAATTCACATTTGCAGCTGCAGAGGTGACTCTGAGAGGAGGAGTATTTCTCACTGAAATACAGAAGATTATTTTTGTATATGTGTGCAACTTAAGGCTTTGTCTCTTCACAGTTTAAACAGTTGCATTGCACATGCAGGCTCATGTTTGGGTTCCAGTTCTGCCCATCTGTCTTTATCTGCTGTGGACTTTTTTCCTGGGATTTCTGAATGTAAGAGTTTAAAGAAGAAGGAACCCACTCCATTGTGAAGGCAGACTCATCAGAGAATCTCAAGCAAGACTATACCTAAAGAGCTTGATTATAGTTTTTAAAAGTTCTTTTTTTTAAATGTTGGCTGTTCCTTCTAGAGTTGTAAACAATCCTGTTGGGGTGTTCTCCCCTACCTCCAGCAGAAGTAGAAATATTGAGAACATTAAGTACTTTACTTACTTCTTAGTAACAAGAAGCTTTACACACAAATCAGTTTTGTTAAATTTGTGCACAAATAAGTACAATCTTGACATTTCTTAGTCGCTACAGGTTCCAGCTGTAAACCCATTGAAAATGTGCATAATCCTAAAAAGCATATACTTAGTCCACTATCACTGAAAACTGGTGTTTCTGGGATGCTTGTCAGAGTTAGCCAGCCCTTTGGAGCTGATTCCCTTCAATTCTTCTGTCTTGCTTTCCTGCTGGTAGCTTTTATGTCCTTTTAGAGAATTGACAGTAGTCATTGGTATAAAGAAAAGACTCGTAAGCAGGAATAATTTAATTTTTGCAGTTACAGAATGTAAGATTCCTAATAGTTCTCCTGTCAAAGGAGAACTTGTAGTCTCCTCCTTTTGAGTGGTATTGACTGAAATATTTTATTCAATCCTGTTGAGTTCCTGGCTTCTGAATCAGAACTTCCATGGTGATCTGCCTGACTCCTTATCTTCATTTTGCAGGTTGAGTTGGCTTTGTGGGATACAGCAGGACAGGAAGACTACGATCGACTTAGACCGCTTTCTTATCCAGATACTGATGTTATACTTATGTGTTTTTCAATTGATAGTCCTGATAGTTTAGGTAAGTAGATCTCTGAGTCAGAACCACTTCTCTGTATCAACATATTCCCCTTGGAAATTGCACTGTAGAATATATTTTCCCTTGGGAGCTTTCCTAGTTTCAGAATTGGTGCTGGTTTGAGCGTGTAGTTTTCAGACATTAAGGAATTCTCCAGCAGCCCTGAGCATCAGGAGAGCTGCAGCAGCACTCTGTGCTTGCCCAGATTATAAAAATTGTCTTCCCTCTCCTCCCTTCCTGCTCACCAGTACCTGGGTGCCAGGGCCCCTGGGAGCAGTGAACTGCTTTTCAGGTGTGCAGCATCTAGAGGCCAGCACACCTGAGCACTCCAGGTGCAGCTGCAGAATTGATGGTTTGGCTGTAGTGCAAAAACTGACTTTAAAATGCTTGTCTAAGTTGTTCTTTCAAGCAAGAAAATATGCCATAATACATAATAGTGAATATCTCTTCAAAAGCTGAATGGAATGTCATGAAGATAAAAAGGGGATATGCAGCCTGCAGGTACATCCAGTGGTGAATCTCAAATGTCTAAGAGCTTATGAAGGCACAGCCAGATGTTTTAGGCTGTTCAGCACTTCCTGCTATATAGAATTTGTCAAGGTTTTGCTTTCAAAAGCCCTGAAGTCCTCCTTTCACTAAAAAATAAAGTCATGTAGGGATGTGAGGAGGAGGTTTCTTGTATATGAGAACAAATTCATTTACTGCACATAGGGAGAAATGGCAGATTGGAAATTACTTACCCCAAGCCTTTGTTTCTGTGTATCTGTAATTAGTGTGTTGAACGTTTCTGATACAGTAAGGGGAGAGCTGAGAGGGGTTGTTTTGTGTTGCTTTATAAGAACAAATGAGGTTAAAACTTAGGCTTCAGTGTTGTGCCCATCTCTAGCTTCTGGAAATAAATAAAATGTTTCTCTTGAAGCAAAATACTCCCTAAGTTTCTACTCCAGAATGCTGTATGCTGTTCTTCAAAGTCCCTTATGTTAACCCTTGTCAGGTAGCTGCTGAGAGAAGCCAAGATGTTACACGTCCTTCAGCCTTCAAATTACCACAGACAGGCTTTCCTTTTTTGGTGACACCAGAACAGGTCTATTTACTTCCTTCTGAAGAGTAGAGAAAAGGGCTTCAGTGCGGATTATCAAGCTACGACGACTCAGGAAGCGTGTAAAAGCTGTAAAATAAAACTCTCCTCAGAAGTGGGGTTTTGTACAGTCATGCCTCTATTTACTTTTTTCAGAAAACATCCCAGAGAAGTGGACCCCGGAGGTGAAGCATTTCTGCCCCAACGTGCCTATCATCTTGGTAGGAAACAAGAAGGACCTGAGGAATGACGAGCACACAAGACGAGAGCTGGCCAAAATGAAGCAGGCAAGTTCCTTTCAGAGTCTTACAGTAAATGGCAGAAGTGTGTGGTGGTGGTAGCAGAGCATTAAACAGGCACCCACAGCTGGCTGCTGGTTTCTGTGATCAACACCTACCCATGGCAGGCACCAGGGAGTATCTATTGCCTTTAACTGAGTGGGGGTTCTCATATTTGGAGGTTTAGTTCTAGAAAAAGGCATCCTCAGCCATGAAAATGGCTGTATTGGGTTACTCACAGTCAGCTTCTCTCAGTGCTGGAGAGATGGATCCCTGAGGTAGAAAGGAATTGATTAGGAGACATCAGCACATCAGTGCACATGCTCCGGAGCTGGTTTTTGTTTGGTGTGTTCAGGATGTGACAGCAAACACTTCTGTTGGTGGGTGTTCTGAGGCAATAACCACAGGTGCTGTTGCTCATTCCTGAGCATATCACCAGGTTTCATTTTCTGATTGAGCCTGAAACCCCCAGCTTGGCCATGGGACTGCAGATGCTCTGCTCTGTCCCAGAAGGTTTGCACCTGTAGCATAATATTTGGGGGTTTTATACAAAGACTGAGGCATTGATTTGGGGATTTATTCATAGGCTTTTTTGCAACGGTAGCAAAGAATTGCATAAATGTTTCATCAGAAATAAGCAATCACTTGCTCAAGTTTCAAAAAGTCTTGCAGCTTTCAAGCGTAGAGATATCAAAAAACTGATCGCGTCCTCTGGCCTTGGATTTTTAACTAACCAGTTCATTACGTGCACTTAATCCAGCAATTCCTTTGCATTTGGTGGGAAGCTGGGTGGGAAGGGGAAGAGCAGTGTGGGTCTGGGCTGCTCTCACCTGTTGCTTTTGTGCTGTTGCAGGAGCCCGTCAAGCCCGAGGAAGGCCGGGATATGGCAAACCGCATTGGTGCATTCGGGTACATGGAGTGTTCGGCAAAGACCAAAGACGGTGTGAGGGAGGTGTTTGAAATGGCCACTAGAGCTGCTTTGCAAGCCCGGCGTGGCAAGAAAAAGTCCGGGTGCCTTCTCTTATAAAGCATGGCCACAGGAAGATGGCCAAAGCAGCACCCTGCACTTGAGTAATTTTGAAGTGCTGTTTATTAATCTTAGTGTATGATTACTGGCCTTTTTCATTATCTATAATTTACTTAAGAGATTTAAAAATCGAGTCATCTTGCTACCAGTATTTAGAAGCCAACCATGATTTTTATAACAATCTGCATCAAATTCATCTGTGCACCCAAGGTTAACCTCAACATTCCTCTAACAAACCTTTTCTGCACTCACAGGATATGCCAGGCGCTAATTGAAGACAATTCTCTATCTCCTTTCTTCTCTCTAGAAAGAGAAAAAGCTGTCAACACAGAGGATTGGTCTGTAACTACTTTATAACTAACGTCCTATTCTAATTGAGTACAACCGTTACATGGCTGTATGGAATCGAGCGTAGCTTCAGTGCTATCACATTTAGGAAGATCTGATTTTCATGGCTTGGTGTAAAACATTAGTTTGAAAATGTGATCACTCTGAAATGACCAAGTCCCATTCAGCTAAGGAAAAGTGAGGGTTCTGTGGTTTCATGTTAGTTACCTTTTAGTTACTGTGTAATTAGTGCCAGTTTAAATGTATGTTACCAAAAATAAATCTATTTACCCCAGCTTAGATGTAGTATTTTTTGTATAATTGGATTTCCTAATACTGTTACTTGTAACCTCTGCGTTAAGGTGTTCTGGGTTTTTTAAGAAACTGTATTTGAAAATAAAGTCCGATGGAAAGCAGCTGATCCTCTTCCCCTGTTCATTTGTAAGAGTCTGACCCATTTGAATGATTTGAGTGGTCTGCACACCCAGGAGGAGTTTTTTCCATGACGTGCTGTAGGGATGAGTAAAGACAGCCTGCTCACACTCAAAGCTTCTGAACTGTTCAGTTGCCTTAAATTCATTGCTGGACCCAGTTTCAAAACTTTAAAAAAAAAAAAAGAAACTTTTTGTGTAAGTTTGGTTACCATGTAGTGATCAGACTCCTAACCTGTGAACTTCTTGCTGTTCTGCAGCCAACTAAACTCTTTCTGTATTTTCATTTTTCCAAGAACTAATAGAATAAAGGCAGTTTTCTAAGCTCCCTGTATCCTGGTGTCTGTATTCCTCACTCTGGGTTCTTGTCCCAGCATCTGACAGCCTGAATCAGAAATACCATTTTTGATAAAGCTGAGAGAGAATTCGCTGAGCAGTTGCAAGTGCTTTAATACTTGGTTTAATTTCTCAGCAAGGGATACCCATCTGCTGCTCGTGGTGGTTTCCAAATGGTGCAGCAGAGCAGAGGTGCAGTGTCTCACCTGGCCCCTGCAGTGAGCGGCAAAGCTTCCCAGGAGCTTTTGGTACTCAGACAAGAGTGCATCAGTTGAGTTGGATCAGTCAGTCCTGAGCATGGGACTAGAGGAGCAGGAGGAGGCTGTGTAGGAGGCAGGGAGGAGCAGATGCAGCGTTGCTGTGGGAGCCTGTGATGGTTTGGAGCAGCGGCAGAGGCTGCACGGGGCAGGGCGTTGGCCATGGCATCCCGTGAGGGAGGCCTTCGAGCCCCGCAGCACGGGCTGGGCTCGGGGTGTGAGCCCCGTGCTGCAGATCGTGCTGCTCCTGGGGAGGAGAGGCCAGGAACAGCAGTGGGCATCTCCGTGCCCACCGTGGTATTCACAGCAGCAGCTGCTGCCGAGCTGAGAGCCTCTGGGCTGGGCTGGGCAGGAGGGAGTCCAGTTGCTGATGGCAGTCCATGTCTGAGCACCTGGCTGCATCCCATAATGGCCTACAAAACACCCGTGTCACTTTTTTTTCTTTTTTTGGACAATTCCTGATTGCTTTTCCTGCAGCAAAGGAGAAACAGACCCAGCCATAGGAATGCCCTGTACCTCTGGTCCTTGTCCTTCCTCTTCGGCCACAGACATCCAGAGTGAAGTGTCTGACAAGCCCCCCCCGCCCCACCCTTCCCTCCTTCCTCTCCTGGGTGCTTGTCCTTCCCCTGCAGGGTGACTGGGTTGAACAGAGATGGAAGTTTTGAGCTGCAGCTGCCCGGGAGGATTTCATTTGCTGGTCTGTTGACAAGTTTAGCTGCTCATTTGCAGTTCCCTTTTTTGGGGGGGTGTTGCAGTTGAGCAAATCTGGGGGTTTTCGGTGTTGCAGGGATGTGGGGTTGCAGTTTGCTATGGCCACAGAGAGCAGCTCTTACAGGGGTTTGGAGTCAAGTTGGCTGTTCCTCAAAGCCTGTGGCTGTGTATCTGCTGCTGTTCCTCAACCCAGCAGTGACTGTTAGCCCAGTTTGACTCTAAGCTTTTGCTGACCTACAGCATCATCTCAGTTATCAGTCCTCAGCTTTCCTGCCTTCGAGGGCTGGCAGCCTGGCTCTCTCTGGGTTCCTGCCACATCTGTCACCTCTGGAAGCCACGTTTGCTCTGGATGAAACTGAGTTGAGGACACAGATGGCCAGACCTGACCTGGGGAATGAAAGCTCAGCACTAATGGAGGGTGATGCAGGCAGGCAAGGAGCTGTGGAAGAGGCAGGGGAAAAGCTAGGAGCCAAGTGCCAGTCCCCTGGGCAGGGGAGGGAGTTCAGTACCAGGAGTGGGGACATGATGTAAGCAGGAGGCCAGAAGATGTGGTTTTGTGGCCTTTGTGAGTACTCTCTGCTGTTGCTGTTAAACAGCAATTTTTTGACCTTGTAGGGCAACTGTCACTTGTCACACACCTCAAAAGGGGTCCCCTGAACCCATCTAGTCTTCCTGGAGCTTCTAGCGCTCCTCTGGATTCTGCGCAGGCTGCACAGAATGTGTCCAGGCACAGGCCGTAGCTCTGAGCCAACAAGGAAGTTCATTCTGTGTCCTTAAAACTCGCTCATCAAGGAAGGGAAAGCCCTAACCTGTGCTTCTCTGGAAAGGGGAGAGCCCCCGAAGTAAACTCCCCTACTCAGAGTAATTCCCTGGGAGCAGACAGAGGACTGAAGGTGCCAGTCTGAGGTCAAAAGTGGCAGCAGAGATGTGGCCCCGCCCTAGAGGTCTCCCTGAAGGGAAATTCCTCTTCTTCAGGAACTGTGCTGGCTGTGCCCAGGGGTGGGTGAGGAGGAGTCTGTGTCGACTGTAACCATCGGTTAATTCAAGAGCAAACATGGATCGTGTGCCTCTGCTCATCAGCCGTTTCCCAGCTCTGATCTCTCTCAGGACACTTGTCGTGGCTCCTGCCATCACTGCTGCAACACACTGCAGGTCCCCAAAGATACGACATAATCAGGAAAGTCCCCAAAACTTGTCACAGCCGGGAACTGGAACTATTCCAGTTCCCAGTCATTGGGGCAGGTGCCAAGAGTGGCTCGAAGCACCCCCCCCAGATCCTGCAGTCACCTGGGCACCCAGACCAGAGAGGCAGCATTATGTGGTGCCTGTTAGTGACAGCTGGCATTTCGTGACAAGTCCCTGCTCCCAAGCATGAAAGAGAGCAGACAGCAAGGGGGGGCTGAGCGCATCCCCCCACGTGGGGCCCAGGCTGCCTTGGCTGGGGGCCAGGGCTGATAAGCAGCTGTCTGACCTTGGGCTGTTGTGAATGGAGCTCACTTGGCGCAGATGCTGGCAGGAGCCTCAGCAGGGGCTCCCTGCTTCCCCCCGGGAGCTGCACTGGAGCTGAGGCCCTAGCTCTTTGTTCCTGCCGGGCTGTGCTGCTCCCCAGTCCCCGCTGGTCCAACCCATGGACGTGGCCACAAGGCCTGACCCCGACCTGCCTCTTCACAGGGTGCTCTGGGGGAGGGCAGTAGTTCACAAAGACCTGTGGAGGGACAGCCGGGCCACTTGCTTGGTGTGAGCAAAGAAATAGCCCAGTTCACTTCGGGCTGCCTTGAATCTGTGGGGAAAAGGGCAGTCAATACTGTATGATGTAACACTCCTGAAAAGAGGCTGAAGCAGTTAGGCAAGAAATGGAAAAGTCAGGGATGGGGAAAAGCAACCCCTGAAGTTGAAGAAGGAGCCTCCTTCTCTTTATCTGGTGAGGAGACTCCAAGCTGTAACCCTGTGTGTAGACTTCACCAGCCTCAAAGAGGTGGAAAAATTATAGAGGGAGTCTGAAGAAGGGAATGTGTTGCCCCTCTTTCTTGTGCCCCTCCCGTTCCTCTTCCTGAAGCACAAACTGAAGGTGTTTCTCTCCCCAAAGCCATGCTCGGTGGCAGTGGTGTCCTCGGAGGATGCTGCAGCCTTGGTGCCACACTGTGCCACCCCTGGGCGCGGGTGGCCGTGTCATTACGAAGGCTGGAACTCCTGGGACCACTCTGTGTTTTACTGCTTTCCCACAGCGTTTCCGAGGATCGGTGATCATTCCCTGTTAAACGTGCATTTCAAAACCCCCCCGCTTTGCGCATTTCACTGATCGAAGGCCCCCGAGCCCCTCAGAGCCGGCCGGGCAGACCCCCCGCGCCCC
>VWZW01005384.1:374707-420121 GCA_013397115.1 Edolisoma coerulescens | reverse complement strand
CTGGGCTCGCTGCAGGGCAAGGTGCTGCTGGTGGTCAATGTGGCGTCGCTCTGAGGCACGACCACGCGCGACTTCCTGCAGCTCAACGAGCTGCAGCAGCGCTACGGCCCCCGCGGGCTCCAGGTCCTCGGCTTCCCCTGCAACCAGTTCGGTCACCAGGTAGGGCGGGCGGCGGGCGCGGGGAGCGCGGCTGGGGAGCGGGGAGGAGCCGCCCACCCCGGCCGGGCTCTCACGGGCCGCGCTGGGGGCGCGTTTGCTTTTGTTTCCTTAGGAAAATGGCACCAACGATGAGATCCTTCCCATGCTCGAGTACGTTCGTCCTGGCAACGGGTACAAGCCAAATTTCATCATGTTCGAGAAGTGCGAGGTGAACGGGAAGAACGCGCACCCCCTCTTCACCTTCCTGAAAGAGGCGCTGCCCTTCCCGCACGACGACCCCTCCTCGCTGATGACCAACCCGCAGTACATCATCTGGTCCCCGGTCTGCCGCAACGACATCGCCTGGAACTTCGAGAAGTTCCTCATTGGCCCCGACGGCGTGCCCTTCAAACGCTACAGCCGGAGTTTCGAAACCATCAAGATCCAGGACGACATTGAGTTGCTTCTGCAGAAGGTTCCCTAGAAAGTTCCCTGCCCTTTCCCTTTGCTGCGCACCTGCTTGTTTTTCTTGCAGGGAGCTGCTGCTCTGGCAGAAATCCCAATGTCTCGTGCAAATTTTGCTTATGACGGTGCATCTTCCAAATCCTTGAAGTGTGCTTGATGTTTTCAAAAGTTGCACGGGAATGTTTGGGAAGGTATGCCGGGGCAAGCAGCTTTGAGTCTCAGTAGTTCACTGTGATTCTCTGAATAAAAAAATGTGTACTTTCTTTAAGGCTGTGGCTTGGTAAATCTGAGTGAGTTGGGTAAAACATGGTGGGTCTGTTACCTGTTGGTCAGCCCAAGTGGGTGCTCACAGGGGCAGACTTGGAGCGCTCGAGCACGGCTGTGCAGTCAGGCTGAACTAAACCAGGGGCATGGGCTCTGCAAGCTGGGAATCAGTACCGTGTCCTGCCCCACGTGTAACGAGCCTGGCAGAGCGGGAGGGCGGCAGGGAACAGACAGACCTCGCCCCACTGCTCACTGGACCTCCCTTGAGGCTTCCCAGCAGAGGGAACGTGCTGGCACATGGCCAGGGGGTGATTTTACACTGGCTGATGAATTCCCAGCGTGGCTACCGGCAACAGGCCATAACAGGCTGATAACTGCTGGGGCAGGGAGATGAGCGATCCTGCAGCCTGGGGGGACCCAGACCAGGAGCAGCACCCACTGTCCCTCCCCTTGTCCCAGAGCCACTGCCCCCTCACTGGCTCTACCCCATTTTGCATCAGTGGTGGCCCAACACAGATCCTCACATGCTTGCCCAGTCCTCCATGAGACCCGAAGCACCTCTGTGCGTCCCCAGCACCTCACGACGCAGGGAATCGTGACAAACCAGTTAATTCATGTTCCCAGTGCAATACCACCCCATTCTGTGGCCCACTTGGCCCACAGAAACTGTGCCTCAGAGTGTCCTTGATGCCCTTTGGGCACAGGAATTGTATATGACACTCCCAAGTGCACGTGTGCCAGGAAATATTTCCTTTTCACTTCTTCCCTGACAGTTTTTTGACTCCTGCCAACCATAGAGCTGAGAAGTTTTTCATGAGAAGTTGCTACAATTGAACCCGATGATCTTAGAGGTCTTTCCCAATCTTAATGATTCTATGATTCAATAATAATTGTGACATATTGTCCCTGCTCAGCAATCCTGGTTTTACAGGCTGCTGCCAAATGGCTGGAATTAGGATTGGTTTCCCATGGGAAATCATGAGCCTGTGCTAAATTTCACCTGCCATCCTTCTGCCCAGTAGCTCAACTCCTTCTACAAGGAAATTTTCACTCTTTAAATGGGTCTGTGAGCACATTTTCATTACAAACCACTCCTCACAAGGCCTTGTAGCACTGAGTATAAACTTGATGTGGGACTGAAGAATCCTAACCCAGACTAGAAACTTGGGCTCTCCAAGGGAAGCCGTAACGCTTTCAAGCATTAGTGCACTGTTTTCACAATAAAAACACTCAGGATTTGAGGGTTTGGTGGGGTTTTTTCTTGTTTGTAGCTTTTCACTTCACAAATTCACAGTTGCTTTGTTACTGTACCTATGTCTAAGGATCCCTCAAGGCTGAGGAGAGACTGGGTAAATCCTCCAGCCACCACCATCCTGCTTGCTGCTACCCCTGAGTCATGGAGCTTTGAACTCAGATTGCACAATCCTCACCGGGCTATTTCTCAAATCCCAGCACAGCTTCATAGAAAAAAACCAGGATGTTTTCAGCAGCTATTTAAGCTGCGCAGCAGATGATGCATGGTGTAGAGGATGAGTTTTTCAGTTAGGTCTACTTCCCTCGTTAATGCAGGATGTCGAAATAGGTGAAGAGTACAGGGGATCACGAGCAGCAGGAACTCAGGGCACTGAAAAATCTTTCTCAACGTGAACTGTGGCACTTCCTCATTCCTGACTCACCAAACTTGAGCCGTTTGAGTGGGGCCTCCTCTGTTCCTAACCAGCCTCTGGCTCTGGCCAAGCCCCACAGCTACAGGGAGCAGAGCCCAACACCTGTTGCTATTCCATCCTGCCAAAAAGGGTCTCTGACCAAGCCTGCTGGTTAGAAAGGCACCTTGCACTGTGCTTATTCTGTGCCTATGGCCAAGGGATTTATTCACGTTCTGGCTGCTGGGGCTGTGCTAGCAGAAAAACAAAGCAACAGCTCCAGAACAGCTCCAGCCATGCCAGAAGCAGTACAGTGACATGATTCCAGGACAAAAGTGAACCATGCCAGCAGGAAAACGAACAATCCCAGTGTAAGCACAGCAGCAGGAACTCTGCAGCGTGGCTGAAAGCTGCCCAGCCTTGTTATTCCCGGTCTCATTCCAGCAGTCCCTGGAGTAGCTGGCTCTGGGGTCCAGTGGGCTGTGGCACAGAGGGCACGGCCTGGGGCTCTCTGGCAGTGACAGGGACGGTGGAGCACGGCCCCCACACAGGATCTCACACCCAAACCTTGGCTGGTGTCGTGACGAGAGGTGAACGTTTCACCACAGGCAGCAGCTCTGTGCTGAGGGGAGACATGAAGAATCCCAGGCGATTCCTCAGGGATTATAAACCAGCCCAGTCCTATTTCTGCAATTTCGGTAATTCCAGAGAGAAACAGACTGACTCAGAGGGAAACCTTAAAATAAATAGCACAACTGGTTGCTTCTCTGGCTTGAGGATGTTGTCCTTTCAACATGTCCCGTCTGTCACATCTACACTCCTACACTATTTTTTCCTACCTCTACACTTCAATTGCAAACACTTAATCCCTCTGTTAGTGTTCCTGCTTTTCCATTATTCTGCACATCGAAGTTTCATATATTCTCTCCTTCCTATAAAGTGTTTGTCCCCTACTTCTCCCCCCTCCCAGTGATTTATTTCTTTCCCTCTTTAGCTGCTGATAGTTGCTGCCACCTTCTTAAATCTTTAAACAAGTTTAAATATTTGAAGCTGCCAGAAGTGTTACCTAGTTCCAAGGAAAATTATCCTTCCTGGCCCTATCTCCCTCTCCCAGATTCCCTAGCGTTCTGCCCACCAAACCCAGGACTATCTGCTGAAATCCTGGCTGATGAGATGCGATATTCAGAAGTGTCTACTCAAAGAAGTGCCATCAGCCTGAGACCTTTCTTACTCAACCTGTTCAAGGTTCTTTCAGCTATTTAAATTCCCTTTCTCCTCGGCAGCTTTCAGTCACTGTGTTTGCCCATTGCCATCATCAGGCAGGTGGGGAACACCTGCCTCCAGCCCTGTGGTACTTGAGGGGGCTTTGCTTCTGTCAGTGCCACTTTCACACCCATCGGGATGAGCTGGAGATCAGGGCAGGAAGTCAAGGGCTGAAAGGAAAGTGCTTGAGGAGACAGGAGAACACAGACACCTCTGTCTACAGTGAAACTGTAACAACGTAATTTCCTTGTACTGAATCAGAAAGGCCTGAATTAAAGCATTTAATTGTTTACCACACTTTCTATGAGGAGTCAGTAGCAGAGTGAGGTCAGCCACACAAGCACTATCTCAGAATAGCTGACTCATTTTAAAAACACACCCAGCCTTGCCGTAACAGGGTGCGTTAGAGCCCGAAGGGGCCCTGCCCTCTGAGAAAAACTGAAGTAACAACACTCAGCTCTTACTGGAAGGAGAAAATGGTCCTTTCAGTGTTAACTGAATGGACTTGCCCTGCTGTCAGGAAGATAAAAGGCTTTTATCATGGTACCCCGGTTGCTGCGGCAGTGCCAGGCTGGCAGAGCCCACCTGCCCAGAACGCTCCTGGCACAGACAGTCACAGCACCCCCACATCACCCCTGCCTTTTTTTTCCACTTCAGGTGAAGGGATTTCTTTGGTGCATCTGTTTAAGGCACGGTTTTTTAATTCTTCCCAAGTCCCCCCTACTCAAGGACAGGGTCCCGGAACAGACAGGACATGCTACTCGAGGGATCACTGCCCAAATCTCCCTGAGCAGTTCTCTCCTGAGACAATTCCCAAACTCCTGAGCACTCCCCAGATGGTCACACACCCCTTTTCCTGTTTATTCCCATAACAATTTGAAGTCCAACGCCCTGACCGGTTACTCCACGTGAGAAAACGAAGCGTCTAAAACTGAAAGCACAGTCCCACCAAATGGTTCTGCCACCTGTTTTGTCAGACACTGCCCTGGGAAAGATAAAATCTTTATGAAGAACTAAAGGTTTCAGCTTGGGTTCGATCTTCACCGAGCCGTAACTCAGGGAAGAGATTCTTGGTGAGAAAGTGAAGTACACAATGTCTGGAGCCCAGAGCAGTGGGCTGGCAGCAGTCACCCTGAGCAGGTTCGGGGAAGGCTGGGCTGGTGCTGCTGCAGAGGCAGAAAGGAGCAGAGTGTTCGCAGTGTTTTTATTTGAGGACTTAAAGAGGAGCCCTCTCGACCACGAAGCCCCCTCGGGTACAAGGTCCATCCCCGCGGGGGTGAGGCCTCCTGCTCCCCGGGCTCTCCCTGCGGCCCCCGTGCGGACGCTCAGCGCGGCATCTTCTACACNGGAACGGGCCCGGCCGGACCCGGCGGAGCAGCGGGCGGAGCTGGGCCCGCTCCTGGCCACGGCCCTCCGGCCCGGCGAGTCCTGGTGAGCACACCCGCGCTTCCTCCCCTCCCTCCCCGTCCCCCTCCCCTGCGGGCGGCGGGGCCTGCGGGCCGGGCCGGGCCGCGCCGCCGCTGAGGGGCCGCGCCGGGCGGTGCCGTGTGTTGCAGGTACCTGGTGGAGAGCCGGTGGTTCAAACAGTGGAAGAAGTATGTGGGCTTCGACAGCTGGGACATGTTCGGCGCGGGCGATCCCAACCTCTTCCCGGGCCCCGTCGACAACGCGGGCCTGTTCCCGGGGCCCATCGACAACTCGGGCCTGTTCGGCGGTGAGTGCTGCGGGCAGCGGGGCCGCCGCTCGGGCTCGGCTGCGGAACTTCCCCGCGCTGCTTTCGCTTTCGGAGCCGAGCGCTGGAGAGGGCACGCGGCCGCAGCGCCCTGAGCGCGAGGGCACCGGCCGGGCTCTGCCTGCCCTGGGAGCGCTGGTGTTTCTTGGTGTCCTGGCAGTCCGTGTGTGGGTCTGGAGAAGAAAACGTGCTGTTTGATGCCCTGCTCTCTGCCGTCTGTTTCCCTTTTAGATCCAGAAAGTCAGAGTTTAAAAGAACACCTCATTGATGAGCTGGATTACGTGTTGGTGCCCACCGAAGCCTGGAACAAACTAGTAGCGTGGTATGGCTGCATAGACGGGCAGCAGCCTATTGTGAGGAAAGTAAGTATGGCTGAATCAACTTCTCCTCATCCTGGCTTCAGCTTTTGATCTCCATCAAACTTAGGTGGTTTATTTTGCCAGGTGTCAGCTAAGGCAGTATTCTCGGCAGCTCTTTGGAGATAATAACTTGAGGTCTTTTTGCCTTGTCTGAAAGAACAACTTGCCTGTATTTCAGCTGAAATGCCTGCATGTTCAGGGGTTCTGAGTTAATGGTTTGTTTGGGGCAAGAACCCTCAACCTTGCTCTGGTTATGGTTCTTTGGACCAGCACAGTGCTTTTATGTTGCATGGGATAGTTTGTACTTTGTTGACAAGTGTGATTCAATAGTCAAACTTGTAGTCAAACTTGTAGATCTTCCCGGACAGAATGGGTCTCTTCGTACAGATAGATTAGGGACTTTCTCTGGAGTCTAAGGTGATTCTTGTTTTCTCTTCCAAAATTGTGTGATTCTAAAATCTTTCGAAAGAGATGGATGTGTGGTTTTGTCCTGTAAGTCATATTTTTTGGTTGACAAATACAGTCATATATGCATTCTGAGTATATAACCTGTTCTGGAAGGTGAAATTGGCAAGTTGGTTTTGGTTTTTTTTCTGGAAATGCGCATAGGTAAAAGGTTTTTTGTTTTTATTTTAGTCTTAGGTTTTTGCAGTGACTAAATTGAGCAGTGCCAGTCTGTGAGGTCCGTTGAAAGGCTGATCACCGCACCAAGTGTTGATATAATGTTCAGAATTAACATCACTTATGTTGAAATAGCACTGTGTTGTAAGTAAGGGTTACTCCAAGGTGTGCAAGACCTAGGAAAGTGTGGCACCAGTAAGATCAGGAAGTGCTGATCAGTGGCACTGGAATGTTGTCATTCAGTGTGGGCTAGAAATTGTATGTAGTAAGAAATTCTGACGTCCTCAGGACTGGTGAGTGAACCCAGGATCACCAGGTGAGCTCAGGTTCACTCAGCTGAGCAGGCAGAAGTCCTATGGAAGCAAGAAGTAGGGGAGGAGAAAATAATTACAGCGTGTAAAGGAGATGTGGTTTTAGAGAAACATGTAACTTCTTGAGGAATTGCAAGTCTGCACTGAGAGGGAGAACTGGTACTGTTACTGATCAGTGCCTCTCCAAGTGAGAGAGCTTTCCTTCGTGAACTGCCTAATTGCTTTCACAAAACCTGGCATGTTATTGCACACTCCCTTTTCTGAGGAGTTGGAAAGTTGACAAGAGATTTGGGAGCTATTGGGGAACCACTTGGGCTTAACTGCATGAGTCTTCTCAGGATATCTGGTGCTGCTTTCAGTGCTGTAATAACCAAGGGGTTAGAGCTCAGAGCTTGTGCTGGTTTACAGACCTAACATGCCAAGTTATTCTGGGTCCAGTTATGAGTAAATTTTTAAAGTTTTGAGTTGCTATGAAACAGTCAGTCTCTGTTGTTAACCTGGTAAGTGAAGGGAGTTTTTATATTTAAGAAGATGCTAAAATACAGCAGAGTAGGGGGGTTGTGGGATGTAGCAACCTCTTACAGAAATCCAGAGTGGGTCAGTGAGACACAGAAGCTGCAGTGCTGCACCTGAGTAGAACGTGGGCAGGATCTGGTTACAGTATTTCCCAGATAGCATTAAAAGTCAAGCACTTAAACTTGTGGTCCTTGATTGCTTTAAGCCTTTTCCTAAAGATGGATCAACTGTAATTCATACATTAAAATACTCATAAAAGTAGGATCTGGGAAGCAATTTTGAGGCATCTTTATAGTTTTAAAAAAAGATATTTCTTCCATCTCTGTGTCTGATGATCAGAGCCAAGTACAGGAGGATTAGATGAGATTTATTTGTGGTTCAAGTTTCTTTTGATAGTCTCAAAACATGTTTTTGGGCAGTCATCTCTAGAGTCCCACTGGAAAGTGTATTAATGTGCTTCCTCAGCAGCTGAGTTGTGCTGAGATTGCTGTCTGATGGCATGACCTGAGTTGTACTTTGGCAGAGAACAAGGAAGCTGGTCAGATGCTGTTTAAAAGACATCTGCAGGTGATTAGAGACTCCATTCCTCCATCCTAGTGGACACAATGATCTGATCAGGAACTTCTTGGAAAGAGTTCTTTCATTTGTGAATATGGCTCTTATTTGTTTCTAACTACAGAATACTGGAGAACAGGAAGTCACATTTAGTGACATTTATTCTGAAAAATAAATGGAAAACTTTTGATTTGGTTTCTTTGCTTTCTTTAAAAGAAGTCTACTCTGCCTGTCAAGAAGCTGTTTAAACAGGGTGCTTTACTTTCTGTTGTAACAGTAAAGTATTGAAGATCTTTCCAAATGTGTTTGTTAATTATTTACCTTTAAGGCACCTTGCATGTCTGATACAACTTTCTAAAAGCAACAGTCCTCAGAAGATGGAAGCATAGTTTAGTGGAATTGTCACTCTAAGTCTAGGTCTTAATTCTTTGTTTCTTTCTAAAGCTGGGTAGTTTTTTCTGTAAAATGTTAGGTGTAGATCATACCAAGTCTGGTGTCACATGAATAGAATGGAATATTTCACTTGGAAGGGACTTAATCATCTGGTACAACTGCCTGACCAATTCAGGTCTGACTGAAAGTTAAAGCAAATTAAGAGCATTGTGCAAATGCCTCTCAAACACTGTTACTCTTAAAAATTATACCAGCTTTTTCAATGAAATATGGTCTCAATTTCAGAGGCTTTGTAGCTGCCAAAAACTCTGGAGAGAATTGAGGTGTGGAGTTTTCTTTTTTTTCTTACTCCTCCTGTTACATTGCAGTTGTCTCACAACTGGCCTGTGAAATGTGCTTTTCTTTCTGACATAATGTGTTTTATGATCTGTAGGTGAAGAGTGGTGTACAGTCTTAGGGAAACCTTTTTATAAAAATATGCTGGAAGCTAGTGGCATGGGTAAATGTGCCTATTGGAATATTCTCTCAAATGCAAAATTGATTTGAAAAGTACTCTGAAATAAAGCAGTGTCATCAAAACAACTTCAGAGGTACTTTTCTGTTCTTGCCAGGAGAGAGTAATGAGGCAGATTCTGTGTACCACGCAGAAAAATAATTAATGCTTTGATTTGCTTTCTTCTGATAGAAGAGATTTTGCTCCGGTGTTCCAGCCTGGTTTCTTTCTTTATATAAAACTTAGCCAAAGACTAGAGGCAAAAGGTAATTTTTTTCTAGAATGCTTTGTGTGGTCAAATATTTTTCATGAGTAGTTAGCTGACACTGACAACAATCAGTTCAACTGTGATGATGGATCCTGGAACTTTGCACTGTGGAAGGAAAGCACTGGGATTTCCTGTTGTAAAAACCAAACAAAACCCCCCAAACAAGCTGGTGACTGAATCTAGGAGCGAGTCAGTGTTCAGTTTGTGGCTTGACTTGCAGTACTCCAAAAGGCTCGCAGTATTTAGAGCTGTGTACTTTAGAGGAGTGCTCAGCGTTGCAGCTTTGTGCTGCTTTGTTCCCCCTGTGCAGGTGGTGGAGTACGGGCTGTTTGTGAAGCACTATAAGGTTGAGGTTTATCTCCTGGAGCTGAAGCTGTGCGAGAGCAGCGATCCCGACAATGTCATCAGCTGCCACTTCAGCAAGGCAGATACTGTTGGTAAGTAGTTCTCTGATAGATAAAGCTGTGCTCTGAGGCTGTCTTAAGAGATAATCTATGTCCTCCAGAAGCCCCAGTCTGGAATAAACCTGACTTTTCTCTCTCTCTCATTGCTATATTTTTCACATGTGAAAATGCTGAATGTCAGCTGGCCTGTATCTCCATCACTAAACTGCAAAAACCATCTCTGTGGGCAGCTTGACAGTAGTAACTGAAAGCTTGAACCTGTGTTTTCAAATGAACAGAAGTTTGGGCAGAAAGTTCTCAAAAGTGTATTGCATGTTACTGATTTGAGGGCTTGACAGCCTATTACATGACTGAAAACAAGATTTTCATGCTTTCAGACTTAATATTAGACAAACTATATGAACAATTATAACTTCCATAATATGTTTTCTACTTGTAGGATAAGTGATGTACCTCCTTGCTGAAGGAGTTTAGTGTTTTTTCAAAAGTACTCATGTTTTAGGAACTTTGGTGGTTTTTTTTTTCTCCTCAACAGCTACCATCGAGAAAGAAATGAGAAAACTGTTTAATATCCCAGCTGAGAAGGAAACCAGGCTATGGAACAGGTATATGAGTAACACTTATGAGCAGCTGAGCAAGCTGGATAGCACAGTGCAAGATGCAGGGCTCTATCAGGGTCAGGTAAGGGGCATAACTTTTTCTCTCTTTTAATTTTTTTTTTTTTTGGTCTCGTGTAGTGCTTTTGCTGATATGTTTTTTTTTTTTTTACTTGCTTTTATGTACTTTGAGCAAACATTGACAATGGGATTTGCTAATGCTTTAGCAAAATGTGTAACAGACTTGCAGTTGCCTTTATTACCTGCACTCTCTTTCAGGTTGTTTTAATAGAAGTGAAAAATGAAGATGGCACGTGGCCTGGACAACATTGCCTGGCAAAGTAAGCAAGCATGTTCTAAAGGCTTCTGTTATTTTGTGCAGCTTGTTTGCTAGGCTTTAGTGACCACATGTTCTCTGTGAAAGCCTGGGTATCACTGGCTGTTGTGGCTTGCTTTGTTTTGGTTATTTTCAAGGAGAGAAAATCTCAAATATGGATATTCTTCAGTGGTTCTGCTGCTGGTTTCTTTTCTTAGCAAGAGTGTGTGTTTTAAAGCCTGTTTCAAACAGGTTGTGTGAGGATTAAATAGCTTAGGGTTTCTAGTAGTGCTTAGGAGACAAAAGTGCTATTTGCGTTGAACTAGGCTGCTTAAAAAGCCACCTCTGCACACTGCACAGTGAAATAATCTGTCTTTTGCTGTTGCAGAACAATTGTGTGTTTCCAAACCTGCCAGTAGTGAATGCTCAGAGTTCTGGTAGTTCCCCCTTAAAAAGGGTGTAGAAAGAGCTGACCAACACCCCCCCCACAAGAGACAGTTATAGAAGCCTGTAAATATGACACAGATTTGCTCAGTGCTGTCTGATTTAGAGAAGAGAGGGGTAATTGTAGGGCTTAGTGAAATATCCTGTGTATAGAGTGAATGGTGTAGAATGGAAGTTGCTTGCAGTGGTAAGGAACTGCTCATATCAAGTCCTACTACAGAAAATAGAATTTGATGGCTTTACCTGTCTGATGGCCTGCTCAGTTCCATCCCAGGAGCCATCAGACTTGATAGTGATAAAGAAAATGCTTTTCTGTACAATACAGTTAACTTCCAGAACTTGCTGCCAAGTGATCTCATTTGAAATCAAGGTACACTAGTGTTAAACTTGAAGAATTGATCAGATAGGTCAGTGAAACCTATTTTGAAGTGGCACTTTGAGAGATCACACTGTGTAAATGAATCAGGAGAATGCCTGTGGGATTACAGTGAACTTTCTGTAGGAGTATCATGTGAAAAGCAACTTAACATTCATATCATGTACCTGGTTGACAGTCAGTATGGGAGAGGCAGCTCTGCAAGACCAGGTCATAACCTTTTGTTTCCACATGAAGCAAAGCTAAAAAGGAGCTGTGTAGCATTCTCAGGCCTCAGGGTTGTCCTTTGTCAGCAGCTAGTCTGACATGTAAAGACTTTGATTTAACCTTTAGTGATACATAAATGAAAGTGGATATTGGTATGCAGATTAATATTTTCTAATGACATGAAAATACTTACTTTTTATAACATGAAACTTGTGAAATTGTTTGACTTGGTGCTGATAATGGTGGCTGAAAGAATTGTATTAAGTGATACATACTGGATTATCTCTCCTTTTGTACTTTGTCTTGTGCTTCATCCTATCTCAGGCAAACTTTTGCTTCAGTGTTCTGTTTCTCAGCTGCAGAAAATACATGGGGAACTTAATATTTGGAGGTTTTGTTTTCTGGGCTGCATCACTTTAATACTGAAAGCTTATGAGAGAGTTCTTCCCGAATTTAGAGTTTTGATGACATAAACCAAACAGGATGTAGAGCTCTCTGCTGTTGATAGAGAAATGGTGAGCACCTGCATCACTGCCCAAGTGCCAGAAGAGGTTCTGGAAAGCTGGGAGTTCATATCCTTCCTACTCACAGAGTGTGTATTTAAAGTGACCATGGGGTGGGTGGGTTCTATGTCATCAAGATTTTTCCCCACCATTTGCTGCTTGTCAGAGGCACTGGCCCCCTACCAGAGGAAATAGCTTTTCCACAGGTTTGGCAGCCATCCTTGTGTTTCCCCAGCCATCAATCTGGCTGACATTTTACAGGAAAAATGCTCTTAAACTCCACAGCAGTCCTTGGGTGGTATATTCAGCCTGTGCTTGGCCACTGCTGTTTATTAGTTTGCTGCTCCCTAAAGAACAAAATACTTTCTTCTTACTGTAGTTTGAAACTGCTTTTACTTCTAGACAAGGTTTTGGAAGAGAGGATGGATTACACTTATTCTAGGAATTTCATAATTAGAGGCATACTTTGTTTCTGAAGGGAGATTATATCAATGACTCTGTGGAACTTAGTACTCTTAAATTGTTACTTTCAATACTCCCAAAATAAAGTCCTGAGCTAGCAGAATGCCATTACACCCCTAACACCCTTTTTTTTTAATCTTGGGTATAATTTTCTTAGGAAAAGCAAACAAGAAATTGTGTTAGATCTTTAAAAATAACACCTTTTCCATCAGGTATTGTATTTGAAAACTGGAGTGAAGTTGTATTTAGCATCTGCCTGGTAGCTATCTGCCTCCCATTGCAATATGCAGCACTAAAATACCTTTTGGTTCTTTGGTTGGAGCTAGAATTTTCCTGCTGTTTCCTCTTCCAGCTCCTCTGTTTAACTCATGGCACTGTGTGCTGACACTGCGTGATTTCAGAGGATCCCTTCAGCAAAATATTTTGTGTGCAGGTCTTTATTCCATGACTTTGAAGTGCTTGAGTTTGCAGCAGATGCCAAGGCTTGCAGAGGAGCCCTGAGGACGTAACATAAGTTGGGGAGGCTTTTGCATGTAAGAACTTTCTAAATGAGCATCCATTAGGGCTTCTGCTTTGTCAATTAAATGGAAATCCGAGCTTACCTTGCTCTGACAAAAACTTCTTGTCACAAAATTACTGTGTTATTATTGGCTTTGTAAAGGAGGAGGACTGACTCTGTGCTCTGAAGGTGGCCTCAACTGAGTGGAAACACTTTTTCTGTCTTTCAACCACTTGAAAGCCTTTTACAGTATTTTTCCAAATTGTTTAGCTTGGAAGGTGTTTTACTTAACAACCATATGGATCAGAGTGATAATGATTTTGTCCTCTTTATCCTGTGAGTCTCCAGATTTCTCCTCACTTGCCATTTGTGTGGGTTTTTGACAGGTTTTGTAGCAAAACATGAAGCAGCTGTCTTTACCTGCAGATGGGGAAGTGGGCCAGAACATCTTGGAAGGTTCCAAGGCACAAATTTCAAAGAAGAAATAACTTTATTCTCTTACTTCAGAGCAAGGTCTTGGGGCCTCCATTTCTGAGGGAGCAGAAGCCACATACTGTGAGAAATGGCAATGGAGGGGGCAGATGCCTTTGACCAGTCAAAATCTGCACCTTCCACAGAAATCCTTTTTGTGGCATTTGGGATAAATATTTGGCATCCAGGTCTTCTGTTGTCACCTCTGTGTGAGAATGAGGCAGTCTTCACGAGAGCCTGCAGTACTGGGGGTCATTAACAATCACTTTCCAGGCTTAAAGTGGGAAGCTTTCAGAGAAAAATGTTTTTCTTAGCTGCTCTCTGTGCCCTTCACCTGGAATCAATGGCTGCCTTTGTGAGCATCTTGTGAAATGTGGGGAAGCAGCTGTCCTTAGTAAATCCTTTCTTCAGTTATTACACATAGATGAGTAACTAAAATGTAGGAAATATGTAGAATTTTTTATCTTCCGAAATGTATTTGATTTCTGTTTTTTTAATCTCCTCACATGGAAAGCTGTTAGCTTCTCTTGGTGTTTTGCTATTTGTATGAACCTTCCCAATTTTCTAGCAGGAATTCGCTCAAGATCCTGAATGACTTTGTAGGTAGACTTTTCCCCACTCTGTGTCTTGTCTCACCTTTGCTCTCTGATCTGTTTTTTATCTTCCTTTGTAATTCTTAGCTTTTTTTTTTGTTTGTGTAAGATGCTGTTGAAGTACTTGGAACTCTTCAGTTGCCATGTGACTCTTGCTGAAACACTGTCTCTGTGCTTCTGTTGCAAATCTTGAAATCCCTTAGGAGGTTGTCCTCCTTTTCCTTTTTCACCAACAGATTTTCTTCATATGATTTTCTGAGTTTCTCTGTTCTCTGAGAGATCAAACGTGTCAAGCAGAGACACTCAGTTTTCAAGTCTAGCATTTTCTAGATTGCTCCCCTTTGCTTCTAGATAATTCACTATTTCAAACTTTTAAAACGTGTTCTTAATGGATTTACATGCTGATGTTAGCTAAACTGTTCTATTCTTGACCCTTGAAACCCACACATGAGCATGAGTCTGATAATTGTTGTTTAGTCTAGACCTTCTGTTCTCCCATTGATCTTATTTTGGTGTCCAGGTAATCTTGAAGTTCCACCTCCAACATACAGTGACAGGAGGTTGTGTATTGTCCCAGAAATGGTTATCTCAGTTATTCTGGTAGATCTCATTCTTTCTAGGATACTTTCCAGTATACTTTTTGGTTGTGCTGGCTGGTGAGGTTTTTTAGACTGCTTCAGGTTTTGACTGTTTGAAGTTTTTTCCAATTTCATCTGGAAGCTCCTGTTGTAACTTGTTTTCTTCTGTATTTATTTTACTGCTATTATATTTCCCAACTGTTGAGGCTGTCCAGCTGTTCTGCCTTGTCATGGCCATTATGGCTTGTTCATTGTAGTTTTTTTCCCCGCAGAGGTTTTCCAGTGCATTTTTTTAGGACCATCTGAGCTATGAATATGCATTTTTAGTTTGTATCATTTGAAAATGAGGGCCATGTTAAAAAAGAATAAATGGACAAGCTGAAGCTTGAGGGCCCTGCTCTCTGCTGGCTCTCTGCTCTACTTTGGGGGTAGTAGCCAATGTTGTGTGGCTGTTGGTGTCCTGCACCTTTTTGCTTTTGGTTTTGTGTGGTTTTTTTGGGCAAAGATGGAGAGATTAGACCAAATCCCAGTCAACTCTTACTATAGAGAAATTAATTAGTGTCAAAATAGTTTATTTAAGCTTATAATGTAGTACTATCTTGTGGGTTTGCTTTTTTTTTTTATAGCTGTCTATGACAGGACACTGTTGAATTTAAGTGCCTTGTTGGTTATCTTTTTCCTCATTAGTGTTGTGTTTGAATAGATGGCCTGAGTTTCAGGTAGGGAAGGACTGACCTGGTCACTTTTTAATGCAGGTAGAGTGTTTTGTGGTCTTCAGATTTGGGGGGTTTTGCTTGCTTATTTCAAAGTGGTTTAGTCATAAAATAAAAGCTTGCTTCCCTCTCACTCACACTGTCTGAATTGCTTGTTTCTCTCTGGGACCCAGATTTGCCTTTGAGCAATAATTGTTGCTCCTACTTCTGATGCTTTTTTCCTGATGTTTCTGTTCCAGACAATTGTTTGGAAATGTGATCAAGCAGATCAGTAAATTCTGTGTGGGGTAACTAACTGCAGCTCAGCAAGTCCTTGGAGTTTTGTGGGAGGTGGGGCTGGGGATAAAAAAAGTAGTAGCACTGTTTCTACTTCTTTTTCCTTTCTCCCAGATCAAGCACTGCAACTAGCAGAAACTTTACTACCTCTTCAAAATCATCAGCAAGTTCTTATTCCTCAGTGTCTGCCACTTCTGTCATTACTAACGGTGATAGCAGTAACTCCTATGGACTGAACAGCTCCCACCTGGGCAGGGGGTAAGAGCAGGAATGTTCTTTTTATTTCGTCACCCTTCATGTGAGTGATCCCATGCATCCTTGCCTGTATAGAAAAGGAGTGTGATGGTGCCCTAGAGGAGTTCTACTACTCTTGTGTACCTGTTTATCAAACTTTGCTCTTTGAAACCACTGCCTTCTGCTGTTCCTTGCTCACTTGCAAAAGTAGTGCATGTTCCAGAGCTTACTAACTGCCAGAGCATTGCCTGTTTTTTGAGGTGACACAGAGCATGAGGGAAGAGATTATATTCTTTTGTCTATCTGCCATTGTGGTAGAAGCCTTTCCAGGTACAGATCATAATTTTCTTATTATTTCTTGAAGTGTATTATATAGACCCTTGCTGCATTAGGGTAGTGTGCTGTGTACTTACAGACAGAGGAAATGAATGTGAGCTGTAAATTAATAATAGACTTTGTAAGGATTAATGTTTCCATAGTTAGCACGTACACTTCATGTTCCTGGTGTTCAGCATTAGCCCCTATGAAGCAGCAGAAACAGGTAGCATGGTTTAAAAATTTCAGTAAACAGTTTTCTGACTTGTATTTGATGTGACTTTTAAGTAGCATTGAGACTCGACAAACTCATTGTAGAGTTGACTGTATTGTCTTTTTTTTCCAGAGGTTCTGGATTTGTCTGTAACTCTTACAACTGCAGGGACAGTGCTTCCCTGTCACAGCCTGGACTCTGTGGACTCAGTAACCTTGGAAACACCTGCTTCATGAATTCTGCATTACAGGTAAGAATTAGAAAGAGCTCTCATTAGATTTAAATAAAAGATAAGTCTCATAGATATTGTGGATTAAAATCTGTGAAAAGAAAAGAATATTTTAATGTGGTTCCATGAGGAGACTACGTCTCAAAAAAAACCAGACCAAAAAATCAGTTCATGGTTAGTTTGGCTTATTTGGCACATTAGTACTATAAAACTTATTACAGTATTAGGGACTGAATCTGAAATATGTGGCATCTGACATGGCCAGGGGAAGTTGTATTAAACAGATGCCTGACATTAACATAAGGTCCCAGTGCTGTCCCCTGCCAAAAATGGGCTGACGTGGAGGGTGTTTTGACTTGTGTGGGCTGCACAAGTGACGTGAGCAGGTCACTGCATGCAGTTCTGGGCCTGTGTTAAAGATTCTTGAAAAATTAAGGGCATGAGAAGCCACAGGAAGGGTTTAGGTTCATTGTGCAAGATGCTAAGGTTGAAACAGTGATGCAAAGCTAATAATTATTTCTTTACTTTTAAACTTAATTTATTAGGATTATTTTTTTTTATTTTAAAGAATGCAGAAACTTGTTAAGGGTAGTTTTTTGCTAAGAAGTTCAAACAAAATATGAGACAAATTGTATGAACTTTGATTTAAGGAATGGGCAAACTTCTAGTGTGGTACCAGTGCTGTGAAATGACTTCAGTCACTCTGTGATGGCTTTGAAATCTGGAACAGGTCTTAAAATAACTGTAATGCATTATGCATGTGGTATTCAGGGCACCACAATAAACTTGGACTGCCCTGCTTTTTCTTCAACGTGACTTTATTTTCAGTTGTGTCATGGTAAGCTTAAGCCACTCTGTGTTTTCTTGGACTTTGCCAAGAGACAACTTTAAGATTTTTTTATTTTCAAAGTGACTTAATTCAAACATACTTCAATCTTAATTTATCGTGCAACTAGTCATGTTAAGGACCAGTTACTTTCTTTCTTGTTTTTACCACTATGCTTTAATTTTCTAGATATCAGTCTTTCAAATGCAGATTTCTGCCTTCATTTTTTCTTTTCTTTTGTTTTACTAAACACGTTCTCAAGTCTCACCAGTTTTATTAACTTGGTACATGTTCTGATGTGAAAGTTGGTTTTGTTGTTTCAATGTCACACGTATCTATTGTCCTGTGCAGTAAATTAATTTCCTTAATACTTTTTCAGTGCCTGAGCAATACTCCTCCTCTGACTGACTATTTCCTGGAAGATAAATACGAAGCTGAAATAAATCAGAACAACCCTCTGGGGATGAGGGGAGAAATTGCAGAAGCCTATGCAGATCTCATTAAACAGATGTGGTCTGGGAGACAGTCTCACGTGGCCCCACGTATGTTTAAAGTAAGTGTTAATGTTCCTGTAGCACAGCTCTGGGACAGAAAAAACAGTGAAAGCATGATATATTTTGGTGTTATGAAGGCAGTAAGGACAGAACTGCTCCAGTGTTTCATGTTTTGTATAAATGCTTTTTGGGGTACAGGGAGGAGCTTGCCAGTGAGTAGTGTCCTTCCTCAGAGCTGGCTACTGCTCTTTAATGCTACTTAGTAAATGACCTGCCAGCCTGAGAGCTGGTTACAGATGAATCAGAATGATCTTTGCTGCAAAACTGGGCATGGTCATATGGATTGCCAGCTGTGAACTTTGGTTCGTGAGAAAAGGTGTGCAAGTTACGAATCTAAAAGATTAAACTAAAAAGTGAAGAGCAGCCCCGTGTCTATAACTCTGTTTATTTGTGTAATGTTTGCATTGCTTCAGTGTGAAGAGCTGCTTTCAGCTGAAGTACTGAAAGTTGCTGGGGAAATTGTTCTGGCACCTTTCCTTGCATTAGCATCCAGTTCACCATGGCCTGCTGCCATGAGGGAGCTCCATAGAGGGGAGCTGATCTCTGCAAAGGCCACGACCTGAGTGTTTTATATCCCCTCACTCTTGCCTTTGTGTTTCAGACACAGGTTGGGCGATTTGCTCCTCAATTTTCAGGATACCAGCAGCAGGATTCCCAGGAGCTCTTGGCTTTTCTACTGGATGGGTTGCATGAGGATTTGAACAGAGTGAAGAAGAAGCCCTACTTGGAGCTGAAGGATGCCAATGGCAGACCTGATTCGGTACAGTGCCCTTTACTTGAGGATAGGGCCAATGCTGCTTCCCAGGGCATTTAGTTGGGTTCTGGGACACTTCCTGGCCTTCCTGCTCAAACATCCTACAGAGCAATGTCCCTGGCACAGGAGAACCTTGTCATGCCTCGTGGCACTCTACCTAAATAGAGAAAAGTAATTCTCTTATGAGGTTTACCTGATAGAGGCCCAATAAGTTTCTTGTATTCAGTTTTCTTCCTGAGACCAAAAGTCTCATGCTAAGAGCAGCCTCTGATTGCACTGAACAAATGCCAGATGCCCTTTGGTAAGGAGTTTATAAGTTGTCTTGTGAAAGTCTTCAGGGCATTGTAATTTGCCTCCTTTTAGACTTCCTTTGTGAAACATGGCCATCATTTTCCAAAAAGAAAAACTTCTCTACTTTTTTCTTGAAAGCTGTAACTGCAGTTGCCTTTCCAAAGCAAGAGGCAGCACTCCAGTCCTCCTGGAGAGTGGAGCATATCTGGTTGTCCTGAAGAGCAGCATGTGACCCTGTCACTGTCCCCTCAGCTCCATTCATGCTTCTGGCATTGTGTGCACCAAGGAATACCTGATCAAACTCAGCTAAAACAGATAGATTAAATTTGACTTGATGCAAGGCCTTAATTTCACTGAGAAGAAATCCCAGTTAGGCTGGACATACTGATAGAGCCCCTTCCCTATGAAATTGACCTATCAGTATCAATTTTTTCCAAGTTTTCTTTGGTCCTGGTGCTCACTATGCTGTAGAAATCTTTGCAAGAAATAACTTCTAATATATCTTTTAAAATTATTTTTATAGGAGGTGGCAAAAGAGGCATGGGAGAATCATAGGCTGAGGAATGATTCCATCATTGTGGATATTTTTCATGGTCTTTTCAAGTCTACCCTTGTTTGTCCCAAATGTTCTAAAGTTTCTGTGACCTTTGATCCCTTCTGTTACTTAACTCTCCCACTGCCCTTGAGGAGGGATCGTCTCATGGAAGTTACCCTGGTATATGCAGACCCACAGCGCAGACCTGTCCAGGTGAGGCATGCTGAAGACACAAATTTCTTTAAGTCATCTGAGTTCTTTCAGGTTTTAAAGTTGAGACTCTCAAAGTAATCCAGAGGACATTGATGTCCACCTGTGAGTGAGGTAGTGTGGGTTTTTTAATGAAAAATCTGGCAGGTGAAATCAAGTGACTTCATAAAATCTCAGCTCATGAAACTAAGGTCATGGTCAGCTGGAAGTGGCTTCCTGTGGTGAGATGACCTGTGTGATGTGCTGCTCCCTGAAAGCAGCAATGTGCTTGCACTGTCATGTTCACCTGGTGTTACCTTGGAAAATGTAAAGATGTAACTTCTGTTGTGTCCTGGGGTGCACAGCATCCCCAGCCTGTCAAAGGAGGGGACTGTCCCACTCTGCTCTGCACTGGGGCAGCCTCACCTCAAGTGCTGGGGGCAGGTTAGGTCATCACAATATAAAAAAAGACATGAATCTATTAGAGACTGTCCAAAGAGAGCCATGAGGATGGTGAAGGGTCTGGAGGGGAAGCCTTATGATGTCACTGGGTTTGTTCAGCCTGGAGGAGACTGAGGGGAGAGACCTCATTGTGGTCTTCAACATCCTCAGAGGGGGAAGCGGAGGGGCAGGTACCGACCTGTTCACTGCTGTGACCAGTGACAGGACCTGAGGGAATGGCCTGGAGCTGAGTCAGGGGAGATTTAGGATGGATATCAGGAAAAAGTTTTTCGCCTGGGGGGGTGGTTGGGCACTGGAACAGACTCCCCAGGGGAGTGGTCACAGCACCAAGCCTGTCAGTTCAAGGAATTTCTGGACAATGCTCTCAGGCACATGGTGGCATTCTTGGGGTGTCTTGTGCAGGGCCAGGAGTTGGGCTTGATGATCCTTGTGGGTCCCTTCCAACTCAGCATGTTCTATAGTTCTGCGATTCTGAATGGGTAAGGCCTCTGAATTTCAAACAGAATTGAAAAACAAGAATTTCCCTCTTGGGGAAAAAAAAAAAAAGGAAAAAAAATGATATGTTTGCTTTTTCAGCCTCCTTAATAGACTGGTTTTAAATTTGCCCCCCACTTCATTTTCAAATGGACACACACATCCCTAAAGTAGCCTTGTGCTTGCCACACATCAGAAGCACAAGCTGGGGCACCCAGGCAGAGTGACTGGATGTCCCAATGCAGTTTTGGAGGAACTGATTGGCAGTATTTCCATGTCTGTCAAGATTTTTGCCTTGACCTTTAGCAGCAATGAAGAGAATGGCTCTAAGATGTTTTTTATCACAGAGAGAGAAACAGCAATTTTACGTTCTCAGCAACCTGCTGTGTCTGATGATTATTTTTTTTTCTGGGTTTTACTACTGCTGAGCCTGATCACATCAGAAGGCCAGCTGTTCAAGGCTTTCATTCCCTCCAAATCCCTGCTTTGTAAGGTAAAGCTGAGATCCAGAAGACCTCGAAGTGTGTGGTTATGACCTTAACTTCAGCAGAACTCCTATAAATTAAAGATCTAAGAGTTTTAAGATTTTATTTCCATTTTCTTGCTCTCTGCCTTGCATGGTTTATTTTGCCTGGTGTAAGCATAACGTTATCTTTTGTTTCTAGTACCGGGTTGTGGTGCCAATGATGGGGGCCATCTCGGATCTGTGTGAATCACTTTCCAAACTCTCTGGTGTTCCTGCAGAAAATGTAAGGATAAATGCAGACAGTAATTTTGATAAATGTTTGTTCTTCTTGAAGCATTTTGGTGGGCTAGCTTTTATATGGGTGATAAGCTGAACTTAAATGGGTTAGTGACAAAACTGTGACAAGTTAAAATGCTGTTCTTTGCTCCTAGAATTAAAAAGATGCATGAAACAGTCGGTGTTTAGTTCCATTGCAGTAGAGAAGTTTAAGAGAACGGACAGAAAAGTAAAGTACAGCTGATGTTGGTGTGCTGACAGTTGTGATGGAGAATTGGAATAAACTGTTGCTTGAATTTAAAGGTAGTTCGCCTAAATTTATGTCAGCTTTTACTATAATCACTTGGCAACTATCACTTGCTGTCCTAGATGGTGGTGACAGACGTGTATAATCACCGATTCCACAAGATCTTCCAAATGGATGAAGGTTTAAATCATATCATGCCAAAAGACGACATCTTCGTGTGAGTAAACTGGGAAAATGCCACGTGTGAAGAATTTGCAAAACATCTGCTTTGGTTTCAGGTTCTAAAACTCAATTCCTATCCCCTCCCAAAACCTAAGCCCTCTTGTAGACCTTTTGCATGACTCAGCAGTAATGCAGCTCTGCTCTCACCAGCAGATCAGCATGTGCAGTGTTCAGCAGGTATTCTTCTAACACAGGAGGTTATGGCCCTTGGGTCATAATGAACTTTTAGTTTGGTCTGTGTTACGCAGTTGAGAACTTCCTTCAAGCCTCTTTCAGACATAATTACATCTGGATTACAGTCATGCTCTCACTGCCGTTTTTAGTTTCGCTCAAGCTTGTTGTTCTTATGTGTTCCAAATCAGCCAAAAGCCTTGGGTTGTTACTAGCACAGTGTGAAGTCTAAGCTGTTGTACTCTGCCTTTCCAAAATCCATCCTAGTTGTTAGAATGCCATGACTGGGGGTTCTTCATAGACTCTTGACTGGTGCTAAACACTGTTTGTATCTAAACTGTGTTGTCCCTCAAGTCCGAGGGACTTGAGCAAAGCTGAGGATTTGGTTGTGCTTGATGTTCTACTTATGTGTGGTGGGTGAGATATTTCCAGTCACCTCTGATACCTGGTGAGGTGAGGAGAGCAAAAGTCATGTTCCTCTATTGCAGCTGAAATGTGAGAACATTCCAGTGCAAGAATATTGCTGCCATTAAATTGTTGGGTCTGTGTGAAGACCTGCACTGACGTTCTCTGGTGCCATGTGAAACTTTCACAGGGTGGGATGCTGTGACATACTGGTGCCTTTTGTCATGCTGTCTAATGTGACCTTATTCCTGAGATGTAATGAAGGAGTTTTGTAAAAGTTTTTGTCATGTTGTTGTTGTCTTCAGTTGTGTGACCAGTTAGGATGCCTGGGAAGGACGTTTGTCTTCTGTGGAATCTCTTTGGGAGGGTGTTGTGGAGTGTTAGTTTGTAAGTCTGTCTGTCTCTGCAGCAAGTAAAACATTTTAAAAACAAGAAGCATGATACTACAGTGATAATGGCAAAAAAGCCCTGCTTTCATACAAGCATAACATGTTGTAAATCCCTCCACAGAAAACAACTATGTCTGAGTCAGGTCTGCTCTGGGGTGTGGGGGAGCACTGGCTGAACTGCAGCTTCCAAGTGTATTTTCCTTTGGAATTGCCACTTCCTTTTATGTGCAGGACAACTGTAAATGAGGTGCTGCTGTGAGTCACAGTGGGTGAACTGACCTGGGTTAAAAATAGCCTCCCAAGGAAGAGGAGAGGTAGCAGGAGGAAGTTTTGCAGATCCTGTTTTTCCATGTACACCCTCCAAGATCTTTTCAGCACTGAGGGGCAAGAGCAAGCAGCCAGGCACCAGGGCAAGAATTAGGAAAAAGCTGCTCATAGGAAGTCCCTTTAATGGGTAATGCTGCCAGGAAAAAGATATGTAAAGTAATATTCTAACTACAGCTAAAAACCAGCATTCTTTTATTGAAAGGAAGTCTTGTCTCAAAAAACCAGCAGAGAACCACTTGTTCATAAAGAGGAAAGTTTTTTAAAGGCAAATGCATAATAACTTCTAGTGTGGACAACCTACCTGCCTTGTCTGGTTATAAAAAGTCTGCTGTTAGGTGTTCTAAGATTTAATTAAATCATTCAAGAAATGGTAATAGTAGTGTGAAGGTTCTTGAATTCCATTTCGTTTCCATCTATTATTTCTTTGTCCTGCCAGCTTCAAAACCTGTTTTCCATTAGGGAATGTACTTGTAGTCATGGATGTACATCTCTGCCCTCTGCTTCTTCCAGAAAGGGGGATTTTACAGTTAAAGAGGAACTTGTCAAGTGCTGCTCAAGCTGTTGTGTTTCTGGCAGAAGTTATGGACAGTGATGTGGCAGATCAGGTTTCTGCCCTCCTGCAGGTGCTGTGTGGATGTGTGGCTGGAGAACGTGGGATGTGGTGGTTGTTCAGACTGCTGCTGCCAATAACTTCAGGAGTTTCTGATATCTCAGCAACTTAACTTCTTAGATTACAGACAAATATCTTGCTGTTTATTAAATGGAGGAATAAAAAATGCTAAAAAAATGTAAATCTTTCAGAATCTTCCACCTTTAAAGAACAAGCTTGTTTCCACTTGAAATGCTGAGAAACATTTTATTTCCCCAAAGTCAGTGAAGAAGAGTTTCTCACTAAAAAGCATTTTTTTCTTCTTAAATTAAGGCCAGTTCTTTAGAGAAATGACAGGAAATGAAGGACTTGCTGCTTATGACTTGAAGGATGCTCTGTACTCCTGCATAGTCCATGAAATGGTCAGCTTGGAAATGATGCTCCTGTACTGGTGATGGAGCTGTGGGGTGTATCACTGGCTACACTGAGTGATGCATCTCTCTCTTGTTCCTGAAAGAAAACTGTCTTTGTATCAATTAATGAAGGGGAACAGATGCCTTTTATTAGAAAGCACAACAGTGTAGGGTTTTACAGTCACAGTATTTCCCCCCAAAATTCACAATTGAAATAAAGAACCTAAAAAAGACTCAATAAACCACGCTAACTCATCAAACATTGGTTTGTGCTACATTTATATATGGATATGAATGGATATATTATACTGGATATTGCCACAAAAGAAACTCTTAAGAACACTTTCTAGAGTGTTGGGCTGACAAGATAACAATTGCTTTTTAGAAAGGAAGAATCCTTCTGGAAGCTGCTTGCCTACCATGTTTTGAAAACCTAAATTTTTCCTAAGATTTGTTTGAATCACTTAATGGCCTTGTGTGGTAAGACTAAAACATACCAGCTTCTAGTCTAGGAAAATAAAAGTTACAGAACAGATGGAGTTTTTAATAGCATTACTTATGTTATAAATCAAATGGGGAAGCTGCATCATTTCAGGGTATTGGGCTCAGTGCAGCAAAGCCAAGTGAGAGTTATGTCAGCTGTCAGGTGGGAAAAACAAACCTGAGAGGGATTATCTGGTAGTCCTGGCATCTTTTGCAGGGTATGTTCTTAGGTACTAAATATTAACCTAAATGTGTTTCAAGTTGACATATGATGCAACCTGGGATATGACTGAGTGCCATTAGTTAATTTTTTTTATTCAAGGAAAAGATGTTTCCTAGAATCAAAGTGTCTCTTGTATTTAAATGATACTCACTTCATGATACTTGCTGTCTCATGTACTTGAACTCTTCCCTAATTCATGTTTTATTGATCCTGTCCCTTTTGTATACTCATCATGTGCTCTTATTTCCCAGTAATGACCAGTGGCAAGACTTCCCCGTGGAAAACTGTAATGTGTACATCTCACTCCTTCTATTCAGTAGTTGCAGTTAGATGCTAAATTTGTTTCACTGGTTAGAAAGCAAAGGGAAAACTATCCAAACCAGAGTTAAATCAGTACAACATATTCAGAAATAGCTATTTCTCATGTATATTTCCCCAAAACTTGTGTGCATTCCCCAAAACTTGTGTGCATTCCCCAAACTTACAGTTTGAAATTACAGATGGCTCAGTGGGTCCTATTGATTTTTGAGATCTTTTTTCTGATGGATTTTGGTGCCTAGCCATTGCATTGGGGTGAGCTCACAGGCCTTTTCTTTTGTTCTTCCTGATAGCCACACCGAGTGAATTGAGAGAAACTGCGATAAACTAAAGACCGCAGCACCCTTCCATTTAAATAATCTTTTTAAAGGTGTAGCAGTTTCCCCACCTAAAAGCACTCCTCCCTGCCCCTGGCAGGAGCAAAGCAAGGTTGTTTTAGTAATCATCTGTGCTTGTTTGCTGGGCTCTGAGAATCTGAAGAATGAGTGGTTAATGACAGGGCAGTACAAAGCCCCGGGGCTCTGAGTTCATGAGCAGCTGCCAACCAATTGTTCCTTTGTTCCTTGCTTTCGTTGTCCCCCTCTGCTCGGAGTCCAGCAGATCTTCCACCTGTGATCACCTTTGTGGCTGTCTCCTGTAGCAGAAATCAGTTGTTTCAGTGGTTCTGAAGCTGTAGGATCTGGTTGTAACTTAAACTGGCAGTTCTTGCCTTCTGTACGTTTCTTAGCATCGTCTTAAGTTGTCTCAGGATTGAAAAATTGAAATATAAATGTCGGTCTCTTACAGTGCTTCTGCAGGTTTGCTTTGCTGAGAGCAGTAGCCAGGCCTGCCTGTGACAACAATACCCCTGTGGTTTCACAGACTTCTGATTTTATTGTATTGTGCACTGGCCAGCTGGCAGCACACAATTCAAAATTTGAAAACTCTTAACACTGCAGGAGAGCTGTGCTCCAGCAGGGCTGTGATTTAAAAAAACAAAAATCAATTCTTTTGTACTGGTGTCTTGCTTTTGACATCAATGTCTGTTAAGTCTCAGCTTTCAATTTGGGCCTCTGTTGGTTTGTTACTGAGCAGATCATGGATTTCCCTGAAATGCTTGGGTTGGAAATGTCACTGAGCAGGAACTCTCCCAACACATTGCAGTAGGAATAGAGCAGCTGGAATGGGCCTTGGCTTTTCTCAGCATTTGCTTGACAGAGCACGTGGTCTGCAGACACAGATATTGTAGTCCAGACTGTGCTGCTGGTGAAATTTGGGAAATGTGCAGTATGTGGGATGTATGGAATATTGAGCTTGCACCTTTAATGAGTTATTTCAGTGGTGGAAAAAACTGGGGGTTTTTCCTGTTTTCACCTAGGGTTATGAGGGAAGACAGGTTCAGCCTTCTGGTTTTTTGCAGGGCATCTTGGACATCTTGAGATGTGTATTGTGAATTTTAATGTGCCATTAAAGTGGTGGGGAGTGCTGAATCTGGGGGAGCGAGGAAGGGGGCAAGAATTGGACTCCATTTGGAACTTAAGCTGAATGGATTGCAATATGGAAAACAAAGATGTGCCCTGGATGTCAGCTACATTTTCCTTCTGAGCTGCTCAGTTTCTGATTCATCAGTTCTGGTGTATTATCTCACCTGTTGTGCTCTCTGATAGTAAAACCTCAAAAAGAAGAAATGCAAATAGCACTGGGCTTCTTGATGCTTAGGTGACTAGTAACTTTGAAGTGCATCCCAAAATGAAGCTGGCACCTTTTACACAAGAGGACAAAACTATATATTTTCCTCTCCAAGTCAACTGAAAGGGAAGGAGAATTTGGGAATTTTGAAAATTCTCCAAACCTGTTCTTTCACAAGGCTTTGCACTCGTCTCTTTCTCATCTTGGCAGGCTTGGAACTGTCAGGTAGTCCTGGTGCAGGTTGTGTTAATATTTAGCATCAGAGAAGAGCTGAGATGCAGAAGTGGAGAGGGTTGGTAAGAAGCCTTGAAACAATATCAGTGACTCAACATGCAGGGGCAGCGCAGCCAGAGAATGGTGGGAGCACCCCACTTCTCCCAGTGTTGGAAATGATTCTCTCCAAGCGTGTTGTTCTGTGGAAGGACAGGGAGCTCTGTGGCAAATGATCAGAAATCACTCCTGTAAAGGTGGTCTGCAAATCAATTTGATGCCAGTAGTTCAGTGCTTGTGCTGAATGCTCTCATTGCCCAGGCTAAGCAGAGCCCAGCATTCAGCACACAACCCAAACACTTGCTATTTCTTTTCCTCAGGTTCTGGGAAGCCCAGCCCCACTAGGACCTCCGGCTCCCGCTCCAATGTAACCCCCACACATGCACCATGCTGGTGATACCCCATCACCAGGGATCCTGCTGGAGCTTGGAGCCGGCCTACAAGGGCTCAGGTAAGTACCACATAAAAACAAACTCCACAGCCCATTTCAAGGGTATTGCTCTTAGTATTTCTTCTTAGTTCTTAGGAACCAAGAAGAAAAATGTTCTGATGGATAAACTAGATACCCCTGTTCTCTTAGCCTGGCTAATGGGGCGTATTACCTAACATGTATTGTTTATGTTGATAAAAGTTTCACAAATTGATTTGCAGGTCACCTTTAACCTATAAAAGTGTGCATATTTGAATAGGATCTGTTCAGTTTGCCATACATGCCATGTTTTCCGCCTTCTCTTACAACATGCTGTGTATTACGTTTAGGTGAGTTCATGGTCTTGGAAAAACATCACTGGCTGCAGAGATGTCAGGTTTGCTAATGTGACTAAGGCTACAGCAGTTACTGAACTGAGGTAATGAGGTCAGCAGACCAGCAGGTCCAGTAATTTTGTACAAAACATTTGAGATGTGTGAGATCTTGTAGCAGACTGAGCTGTGACGTTTGTTCACACTTGCTAAAATTGGGATTTTCATGTTTGGAATTAGGGTTTGTGTCCTTTCCAAAATGAACTTGTATTTATGTAAGCCTTGTATAAACTTCCTGTGTGAATTCCCTCATCGTTTTTAATCTTGTTCCTCTGCAAGACTGGCAAAATCCTTTGACCAGGTTCTACAGGGCAAGCTATCCATTGTCTTAAGAAAGTTGCATTTTCAATCTCTTATCTCTTAGTTTACTTTTTTGAGTGTGTTCTGGTATTAAGAAAGAAAGTAAACAGATTAGGAGCATCTCCGCTTCCTAGAAGAGATCAGAATATGTGCAGCACTTTCTCCCAGGTTTTTTCCAATCCTGTGTTTATTATCATTGTGTACTTCTGACCCTGTTGTGGTTTCTCAGCAGCATCTCTGGGTTGGTGTGCAGTAGTAACCCCCTTTCAGGCAGATCTGTTTGGCAGCTTCTGCAGTGGCATTTTTTCCTGCCCTTCTCCATTCTCTTTCAAAATAGACTTCTTGGTTGTTGCTGTTACTTGTGATCCACATGGTGTTTTGCAGCTGGAGTTAATACAGATCCCAGCACCTGTGAGGGAATGTTTCAGTGACATACAACTTTTATATTAGCCTGGTGTTATCTCAGAGTATTTTTAGCTTTCAGTGTCCTTCAGCGTAGCTCTGGTCCTTCCTAGCTTTCCATCCTTCTGTGCTTAACTTCATTGTGCAGTGGAACAGAAGTTACCTCATTGCTCACTGCCTCCTTTCTGAATTGAAACTACAGACCTGAACCTTCATAAAGCTGATGAAGGCTGGTCAACTCCTACCCTATTGCTTAGCAGTTTTCAGACACTTTTCTGAGTTGTCATGGATTATAAAGGCAATCAGCCAGTATCTAGCAGTGTGGTACAGCTGAGCTAATGTTTCTGACTTCTGAAACCATGTTGTGTAGTCTGGAGTAGCATCATCTTCATGTTGTATTATTTCAATTAAGTTGTAGCATACAGAATTATGGGGTATCATCCAGCAATTCCCAATATCAGCTCTACAGCCTTCCTTACACTGTACATAAAATACTTTGGTTTTTGGTTCTTTTTTCAAGGGATAGCTGGTGCTCAGGAGATCATAAAGGTGACAGATCTTGTCTGCTTTTAGTACTAGTATGTAAAAGGTGTTCTGAGGTGGGGTGGGTAGAGGGGCACTTGAGTAACCAGATGTGTTGTGGTGAGAAGTGTGTGAGATGCTCTCTGCAGGGTATTATGGGGTGCTGCATGCTGGCTGTTTGTGACTGATGACCCCTGCCTGTGGCAGTGGCCTTTTATTTCTGTCCAATCTGTTCCTTCTCGTGGGCTGGGCTTCATTCAGGTGCATGAGGGTGGAGTGTAAATGGGGCTTCATTGATTGCTGCTTGCAGAGCACAGTGTAGGTGGTGTGAGAGGAGTCCCAGGAGTGTCATGCACTGATCTGTGTTATAGGAGTCCAATTTAAGGGTCTCATAGGACCTGGTGTTAATCCCAGATTGTATTCTGGGACTGAGTATGGCCTTTTGTGGTTTAAACAGTACTAAGTGAAATAATTCACCTCTTTATTGTGCTGTTTCTCAGGAAACTTTAGGAGGTGTGAACTGTAAGCAGTGCTGGTGTCCAGCTGAATAGCACTGACAGCCTGGAAAACCTCAACAGCTGCTGGCATTGGACTCTGTTGTGCTGACTCTGAGCTCTTGTGTTCTTGGTGGGCTGGGACTCTCTGGAAGGATGTTTTCCTTCATGTGCTCTACTGACTCAGTGCAAGCCCCAAGCTGGGATCCTTTTTTGTTTCAGTAGAATGAAGCAGAATGACAGCTCTGAAATTCATTCTCCTCCTGCTCTGAACACAGGAATAAAAAATGTTTCTCAGCTCTTGAGAGACGGGAAGTGGCTTGTCTAATGTAAGAGAATTGTTAGGAGTTTGGTGCATTCAGATACGTGGTTGTGGTCTTGGTCATTATGTGTAGTGACATCTTTTGTGAAATCTTTCTTTCTCTTTCAGTTTTAAGATAAATCTGGGACAGGTGACTCACGAAATTAAAGAGCAGTGTGACTTGGCATTCCTAAAAATGAATCTTTTGTAATGAATAGGCCTGAAGCAAACAGTGTGATAGTGTTGGACCCCGTGGTTTCTTTTGCCTCTGACAGCTGCAAATACCTCATTTGCTGTTTCACCCAGGGCACAAGCTGTGTCACAGTCTCCTCACTGTTCTCCCAGGCTGTTTGTTATCTTCCAGAATTTTTCTTGTTTGTTTACTGTCCTTGGATTTTTCTGTGAAGCAGATGTTTTCAGACTCTTGGTTTTATGAAACATCAGCTGCTCAGTGGTGTGAGCTCAGGCCATAAAACTTTTGAGAAGCTGGGAGAATGCAAGACCCAAGGTATCAAGAGGATATCTTTCTCCAGGGGGAACAAACACTGTCAGAGGGATTTCAGAGTACATTTAGTATTTTTCAGTGGTTGAAGCACTGTGTAGGTGTCAGGGTAGTGTCTTGGGAGGTGATTGGTGACAAGAGTTGAATTAGGAATAAAGACAGAGGGAAGGTGGTGGCAGAGTTGGTTGCAGGTGTGTGTCCTGTGCCACTGTGAGCCATGGGGAGTGTTCAGGAAACTGCTCTGTACCATGAGGACAGCACAATCCTCTGGTACTGTTGGAGAGACTTGCTGGACTGAGTTCAGATTGGTCCTACCTGCTGTGCTTCTTGGCAGTGGAAATAACCCCTGGAAATACCTGTCTTTCAAACAGGTATGAAGTCTGCAAGCCAAGTGAGGATGGCTCGGAGTACGTCACTCTCTCCATTTACTTTCGGGAAAAGACAATGAGGCAATCCAGCAATACTTCAGGGACTGTGCTCTTTGGGCAGCCACTGTTAATATCTGTGCCCAAACACAAGCTCACCGTGGATCACCTGTACAGTGTGGTTTTGGAGCAGATCAGGTAAGTCATGGCTGTACCTTTGAATCCTATGCCAAGCTCCAGAGGTCGCTTATTCAATTACATTGTAATAGGATTAGCGAATCCTTGTTAACAGGGAGAATTTTCCTTGATTGTGTGGGATGTATAAAACAGGATTTGCATTACATTAAGTGTCTGAAGGCCCCAGGGACATTTCAAAGTCCTGGTTTTTTGGGCTTTGTAACAGATATTGCTGGCTCAGCCTTGCAAAAGGAGTCAGGAGCAGAACTCAGGGCATGTTTTCAGGGCTCACAGATGATACTTTTGCCTTTCCAATATACAGCCAGTGAAATACGGAACAAGCAGTGCGAGCAGAGACTTAGGGAATTGTTGTTTGACTCATTCTGAGGGCTCTTGGTGCTGTCATGTAAATGTAAATGATGCTGTACAGGATGGGCTCTGGTTTGCTGGAGGGGATTGGGCAGCAAGAGCTGAGATAGAGGGGGGTGCTGCTGTTCTGATGCACAGCTGCAGCACGGTTGTGTGATAAATGTATCCTTTCTCTTCAGCCGCTATGTGAAACTCCCTCTGGCAGAAGAATACTCCCCACCCTGCCCAGACAGAGGAACCTGCAATGGCTCCAATGGTGTGGTTGAAGGTAAAGCTCTTTCAAAATTTGCTGGAAGCTTTTCAGCACTTTAGGCTTTCTTAACAGCATTTGGTTTGTGTGCTGTGTGTATTTGGCTTAAACTCTAGCAGGTTGTTTCTCCACCATGATTAAACCACGCTATTATGCTGGATATCTGTGTGGTACAGGGAGAACCTTGCAGACCATTTCCTTCCTAGGGAGATCAGCTGTGCATAAGCAGCAGCTGGAGAACAAGGTGTGGATGTGCATTCATCCTGACCAGTGTTAGGGAAGTCCTTGCTTACCTGAGGTGTTCAGGTGCCTCCCTCCTGAGGCAACCCTTCCTGATAAGCCCTTTGGTGATAAAAACTGGCCTGTTAGGTCACAAAGACAGATTGTGGAGGAATTTTTCTGTTGGAGGACATAGAATCACAGTCTCATTTCTGGGCTAGATGCTCACTAGGAAGCTTTTAATGCTGGTGGCAAACGCATGCTTCCCTTTCCTCTTTGAAATGATTCACTTGTGTAGCCCTGAGGGTAACAGCTGGGATAAGTTAAATGGGGAAAAAAAACCTGCCCATTTTCCCCTAAGAATGGAAATAACTTTTCTGGTGACTTACATATTCCTTTCTGTGAAGACACCCAGCTGCAGCCTTGCTGATTCTCTCTTGGGGATGCTTCCTAGGGTGTGCTGTCAGAAGGTGTCATTGTTAACTTACTGCAAACTGAGCGCTCTCCTAAACTGGCACCTGCTAAAGGGAAGAATACAGCTTCAGGTGGAGTGGTTAGCAAGCAGAGGTTTCTTTTTCTGTGTGCCTTTTCATTGCTTTCCATGTAGCTGGTGTGTGTTGTACAGGCTGATGCAAACAGCTGTCCATGGGAGGTGTCAGGCCAAACTTTCACTGAAGCCCTGTAATATTGTCCTTGCTTGAAATTTTTTTCCAGGTGACGTTGAAGAGATGGAGCATCAGGATGGCGGAGAGGAAGGCAAGGAGAAGCTGACAGAAGTTGATCCCTGCCACTCTGAGGGTTGTATGCAAGTGGAGTCAGCGAGAGACCTGCAGCCTTGCAAGAAACAGCATTTCACTTTTAGCCTTGTGAATTCTTCTGGGACCTCGGAGATAAACTCCATTGTTGAAGGAAAAATCTTAAAACTGAATGGTAATTATTTTCTTGGTGGTTTTTTTTTTTTCTTCTTTCTTTTTACACCTGTGCAATAAATGTTTCTTCTTTCTTGTAGCTTTTTCTGCAGTTGCTATTGACTGGGATTCTGAGACACGGAGGCTGCTTTATGATGAACAGGAGGCACAGGTTGTAGTATGCTCCTTTCATAACTAATCTGTGTTTAAACTTGCATGATATTTAAAAGGTGACAGTAAACAGTGTTGTGCTGGGTCATCTTCTGTAAGATGATGTAAGCTGTTTTTACGATCTTGATAAATCTCTAAACCCAAGTGAGGACATATATTTTCCCTTATGGAATATTTAGCACAAGAAAGGAGTGGCTGGAAGCTGGAGATGATTGAGTGGGGAAGGAGGGGCAGAAATAGGCAGTGTGGAGAAAGTGAGCATGTAATTTCTTGATGTCAGGTACTACAGAGTACATGGAATTGAATAAAGCACCCATCTCTTTCACTAGGCATTTGAAAAACATGGAAGCATGCTACAGCCACAGAAGAAGAAGGCTGTAGTAGCCCTCAGAGACTGCATAGAGCTCTTCACTACTATGGAAACACTTGGTGAACATGACCCGTGGTAAGAGCCTCTGCCTGCCTGTCTTATTTACCATAAAATGCCATAACTGTTTGAATTTACATGATTTGTAATGGGATTCTTAAACTTTCCCAGGTCTGTCCTTTTGTCCTCATCTTTGAGAAGTCTATCAGATCTGTATTAAGTCATTGACTCAATAGGCTGTGGATATGGCTTAATAAAAGTATTTGTTTCCTTCCTACATTTAAGAAAAAAGTGTCAGTGGGAAAGTAGCTTCCAACAGTCAGTCTGTTTGTAAAAGTTAATTTTTGCACAATGTGCAGTTAACATACTTGCCATAGGACAGACATTTTGCCTATAAAGTGAAAGCAGGTTGGAGTTTGGAATTCTCTGAGGCAGTGTGTTCACCTGCATATTCCACAGGCAGTGTGCCTTCTGTAAGGCAGGGACTGTGCTGGTGCTAGTGAGGCATCTTTAATGGAAGGCCAGAAGCTTTTCTTTTAATGCAGTCATTAATTTCCTTGCTTCTTACTCCTTCCTCAGGTACTGCCCTAACTGTAAGAAACATCAACAGGCCACAAAGAAGTTTGACTTGTGGTCTTTGCCCAGGATTTTGGTGGTACATTTAAAACGCTTCTCATACAGCAGATACTGGAGGGATAAACTTGACACTGTTGTGGAATTCCCCATCAGGTAGGATTCCTCCCTCAAGCTAGGAAAAGCCTGAAGAACTTGGTCAAGAAAAGTGTACTTCTGATATTTCTGTTGGGTGGGCTTGTTAAAGCTGTAACTGGAACAGGTGTTTTCTGGGTTTGAACTGGACAGCTGGCATGAGTTGAGATGGTTAGTTTCTTTGGGAGTGGTTTTTGTTAATACTCTTCAGCTTTATACATCTCAAAGAGCATTAGTTACTAGCAGGTGCTGTTTCTTCTGAAATTAAGTCCATGTGATTCAACCAAGAGAACTTCTGTAGCAATTTCAGCAATTTTTTTGGGCAGAGCTGCATTTGTAGTACTGAGTATTGCACAAGTACAAGATGAAAGCCTGCCTTGTCCCTCTGCTTCTGCTTGCCAGCATCCTGCTGTGGGATGAAGCATATCCCTTACTATTCCCATCTCGCTCTTCATGCCTACACAGGGACACTCCAAACTGTGTTTTATTCAACACCTCCCTCTAAACCTTCTGGCAGTGCTTGGTGTGTTTGTCAGGACCTGCCCTGTGTGGGAAGGGTAACAAGTCTGGTCTTCACACTAACAACACCTGGCCCCTGAGCAGCAGAGCAGCACTGCTGCTTCACTGGTGGCATGCTTCACTTCCTAAAAAGTGATGGTTGCTGGTGTACTGATACTTTTGTGTTTCCTTGCAGGGGTTTGAACATGTCTGAGTTTGTCTGCGACCCAAGAGCAGGCTCGTACGTGTATGACCTCATTGCAGTTTCCAATCACTATGGAGCCATGGGAGTGGGCCACTGTGAGTAACTGCTGCTGAGTCCTTTGTGTGCAAGGAAACGTGGCAGAGGGGTCATGGGAGGGCTCTGCATTGGGACACCTGCAACAGCCCTCTCCAAAGGTGTCTAGTCCAAAACTTACCTGTGTTCTGTGTGCAGGCGAGTATCATATTGGGATCCTTTTAGGATATGGCAGATAGGTAGCAGCACTTTGGCCTGAGGTCTGACTGATGCCTGTGGGACCTTGGGTAGCAGTCATTAGTTTTTGTGATGGTGTTCCCCAGTTTATGAGTGGAGTCAAGATTTTTCAATGCTGAACTGGAAATTGAGACACTGGCTGACAGTAGAATGTTTCCACCTTTGCACTGATAAGGACTGACAAAAGGAAAATGATCATCAGGAGAAAAACACACTTATATTCAAGTTTGATATATGATGAGTCTGTGTTTTCTGTCACTGGTTTTGCTGCAGCATAGATGCAAAGTGTCTGTAGATGAGTTCCCAGGTGTCCATGCAGATCCGTGCTGTAGGTGACACTTGTAAAACCACCCAGAAGCAATTTACCATGAGAGGATGATGAACTCCTGTAGCTGAAGGGGCACATGTTCTGAAGTTGGAGATCACAGTCACAGAAGTCTTGGCTTGAAGAGATGTTGAGGGACTTCTGAACTTCCTTCTTGAGTGAGGACTCTTGCAAGCGCTAGATCAGATCCCTCAGCAGCAGAAAACTTCTCGTTCAAGTGAAAATGCACAGTCTTAAACTGTGTGTGTTTGGGAAAGCTCTGACTCAAGGGCAGTGAACAAAGCCTACTGTTGTTTTTCCCTAATCTCACATGTATCTCAGCTGTCAGGGATAAGCCTGGAACCTGGTCCTAGACTAGCTGGGCCAGCTGGCATGTTGCAGAAGATGTTTATGTTGGTTAACTAGGCTTGGGGTAGATAATGCCAAAGCTGGCTCCTGGCCTCCCATGCACACGTGGTTGGAATCCTGAGTGTCCCAGGAGTGCATTTATTCCCTGCTGGCCTTCCCTGGAATGCTGAGCTGCAGTTTCTCCCCCTGACAGACACTGCCTACGCTAAGAACAAGGTGAACGACAAGTGGTACTACTTTGATGACAGCAGCGTCTCGGTGGCTTCAGAAGACCAAATAGTGGTGAGTATTTGGCTTGAGGCTCTTCCAGGTCTATGCTGAACGTGTGGTTCCCTGCTTTGGGCATGGCATTCCAGCCAAGCTGCGTGGATGGTTTCAGATGGGTTTTCTTTTTCTTTGGTAGACAAAAGCTGCGTATGTGCTGTTCTACCAGCGCCGAAACGGCGAGGAGCATTCTGCCCCCTCTGCTCCCCAAGAAGAGTGTGATGGCATGGACACCAACTAAGCACCACCTCCAGCACTCGGCCACCGTGGTGGTGGTTGCTCTTGTAAAGCAATGCCTGAGGCGCCTGAAAATTTTTCTTCCTTCTGTAGGGGTCAAGCAGAAAATCAAGCACTGAAAGATTCAGTGCTGGGGGTTGCAGAATAGCACTGAAGAGCCAGGAATAGGTGCTGACACTTGGGTATTTAGAGGCCAAAAATAATATATATTGGAGCTTCAATAAAGTTCTTTTTAAAATCTGGCTGAGCTGTGTGGCTAGAGGCAGGGGTTGGGGCTGTGGTTCTTGGGCTGAGGGTTGTAGCTGGGGTTGGGAGAGGACAGCCTGAGCTGGAGGCCAGGCACAGCTGAGCCTTGCAGGGGCCCACGGAGGAGAACGGTGGGTACGATTCTGTGAATCGGCATTGGGGCTTCCTGCCAACTCTGTGGTGTTGCTGTTGGGCCCTGCCTGTGTCAGGGAGGCCTCCTGCACCCTTTCTGGAGCTCAGTTCAAATCTTTGTACATCTGGTCTGTTGCAGTCTCTGCCACTGTACCTTGGTCCCCCTGGCAAAGCAACAAAAGTTTCTCTTGCTCTTGCATCCTTTCACTGATGCGTTTGAGGCACTCCTGGGCAGTTTTGACTCAGCATTTTTGATGTGAACACTGAATCCAGTGATGCAGGAATTTTGGCCAGAAGTGAATCATACCTGCCTATGGTGTGGCATATGTGCAGGCTGATCCCCATGGAGATGCAGGATACAGCTGCTCTGGCTCCTGTTCTTCTGCAGAGAAAATAACATCCATAACACTGATGATTTCTTGTCCTTTCCATCTCCTACACCCCTCACTTCCAGGCTGCTCTGTAAGCACTTTGCTCCTGCCAGCATTTCTCCTATGGTTTGTGCAGTGACAGCATTTTTATCCTTTTTTTGCTCATTTATGTCTCCAGCCAAGCTCAGCACTGTGTCCCCAGAGCTGTCACCTGTAAGGGTGACAGCTCAATGCAATGGATTGTGTGAGCTTTCAGCCTTTTCTCTTGCAACTGTGGTTTTTTTTTGACTACTCTTTCATCCCTCCTCCACCCTTGAGTGCTGCCTTTTATATCCTCACCTGCTCACCCTCTGTGGGGCTGCAGGTGTGATAGTCCTGTCCCAGGTCCTGTTTGCCTCTGCTGTTCAATGGTTCTGCTCCATCCTTTTGGCACAACTGGCAAATGCTCTTCCCTCTGTCCTCCTTTACTGTCTGTGTTGCTTTTAGGACTCTAGTCTAGCTTTCTTCTTGAAAAGAGACTCCTGTGAGTCTCAGTGGAGAACTGGTCTTCCATGTGAAAAATGGGAAAAAATTCCAGAGCCTTAGCCTGTATTTTTTAGGGAAAGATCTAGCTCAAGGGAGTGAACCAAACACAGGAGGGTTTTTCCTTCTTGGATCCAAGTGTGTTGGCAGAATGAAAGGCTGAGACTGGCTAGCAGCTGCTTTTTGTTCCCTCTGGAATATGGGCTTGCAGCCACTGTGGCTTCAGTGCTGACCATCACCTTCTCTTCTGCTGGTCAGCAGTGCTCATCCATTTAACTCCAGACTTGCCAGCTCAGCCCCACCTTTCTGCAGCTGCTGGCACCAGGCCCTGTAGGAAATTGCAGTGTGCCTGTCCCTGCAGCCTGGGAGGGCAGCACCAGGCAGCCCTTTGCCAGGGCACTGGAAAGTGATAGAGAGGAGGAGGGGGCATTGTCTCTAGCCAGCATGCTACTGACATTATTCTCCTTTGTGGAATTCTGCTTTCAAAGCATTAAAATTTGAATTTTGAGATCACAATTGCTTAGTTGCTTCTGCTGTTTCGTTTTATTTTTATTTTTGCATCTCTTAATACTGCATTTTTTTTTCCTTATTACTGAGGGGAGCATGCAAAAGGCAATTTTTAAGCTGTAGCACTGCACTGAAATTACTCTAATCAGCATTTTTTTGTTTGTTTTACCCTGAAAGTAAGTCATGTGGGCATTCCAAAATGGGGACTAGAGGAAAGGGAGGACAGTAAAAGACCTTTTCAAAAGAGAAATCAATCTGAAATAGCCTTTGTTCTCCTCCTCACCTCCCTACCTGTGCTGACACTGAGAAATGCATCCGTGAGGCTCAATCTCAGATGCTGAACAGACTCTGTTGTACTGCAGAACAAGTGGCCCAGCTCTGCTTTCTCTGCCTCTGAGCTGCTGGGCTTTGGCTGGTGTGTGTGTGCTGTAATACCAGACTGTTTTTTAGACTAGCACTTTGTAAGTGGCTGGCTCTGTTGTACAAAGAGGAAAATTAAAGAGTGGTTTGCACTGAAACTGGGTTCTGTTGTATTTTCAGCTTTCATTATGTGGCCTAAGACTGCTGGTTGTGGGGATGCCTGGTGTTCTAGGAGTAATTTGGGCTGGGGGAGGGCAAGTCCTGCAGAGCCAGCAGGGATCTGGGAGAAAATCAGCTGTTGAGGGCACAGCTCTGCACAGCTGAGGCTCCAGTGTGCTCCAGGGTTGCCTTTTCTCCCCACAGAGCTGGGTTGCTGGTACCTGTGCTCTAGCAAAGCCTTTTTATGGCACTGGGCAGCCTCAGCTATGGTTTCATGCTTCCTCTTCCTCTGCAGATCCCTGAGAGGTCCTGGTCTTCCTTCTGTCCATTTTCTCCAGGGGTGTCAGGGCTGCCTGTGACCTCCACTGAGGTAGTTGTCTTGCAGTCTCTGTAATTTCCTCCTCAAGGCAACCTGAACACATTGGTGAGAGCAGGCTGGAAAAAGCTGAGGAAGTGCAATGTGCTTGTGTGTGGGATTGTCCCAGTCTTGCAGGCCAAGGTGGGCTGTGAAGCCCTTGGGAGAAAGTTTGAAGTCTCCATGCCTCAATGACAGTGTAAGAGCAGAGGAGCTTGATCTCAGCTGGAGCTCCTGAGGGTTAATGAGCTTTAATGCAGAACAGCAGCTGCTGAGCTGTGCTGGGAAGGGCTGACCTCCAAAGCACGGTGTGAAACCCGTCGTGGGAAGAAGGGAAAGCAAAGGAGCAGCTTCCCTGTTCACTGGGAAAATGATTTGGTGAGAACAGAAAATCAGTGTCACAGTCCTGGCTCAGCTCCCTCTTTGAGGAGGATGTGCAGTTTCACCCTGAGAAAAAGGTGCTCAGAATAAAGAATATGAAAGAGTATGGAAGAGCTTCTTTTTACGAAGCATTTTTCCAGGTTGGGACTGTTCTCCCTGGGGAAGAGGTCTGAGGAGCTTCTGCAGCAGGACAAGCCAGGAACATTTGCTCCCTGTTCTCTACAATGCAAGAAGATTGGCAGGTGGGCAGCTTAAATCATTTATTATCCCCACCTGGCCCAGTAACAGCCAGGCACCCTTTGGCAACACCCTGCTATGTGCCACATCCTGTGGCAGGCAGGAGGGGCTGTGTGGGCACTCAGGTGCTAACAAATGGACTTGGGAAGGACTAAATTAATGGGGAAATTGTGTGTGTGTGTGTCCTTGGGCTCAAATCAAAGCGAGGGCACTGCAGTTGTGAACATGATGTTTTTCTTTTATTCTCAGCCTTGCTAAAATACATTATATAGTTTTAGATAACAGGTTTCTTTTCAAATAACTTTTACAAGAAGAGACAAAAGCATACTCTCAGATTCAGAAGATGGAGGTCTGAAGTTCTTCCTTAAACATGCCTTCAAAATGGAGGTCTTTTGCCATGAGCTCTTCTTCTACATCTTCTAAGGCCCACTGATGATCTGTCAATTCTAAGGCTTCCCATTCCGTCTGCATTGGCAGTGAACAGAAGTAGAGAAGGAAAAGCAACACAAGATTAGTTAGACAAGAACTACACAAGGCAGTGCTTGCTTTAAAAACTGTAACAAACACCAATTTCTATTAAAAACCTGGCAATCCTGTCAACTCTCTGAAACCAGTGATTTATGCTTAATTAGATGTTACTGTTGGTCAAATTGCATCACAGAAATTAGAAAAACTACCTTATCTACTTTCTGCCAGCCCTCTACCCTTCTGGAACAGTCCATTGCTTCTGTCACAGCCACTTCTGTTCTGCTGGGTCAAGTTAATTCTTTAGTTCAGAGTTACTTGATAACAACAGGTAAAAGGCCAAAAACTTTGCACCTGATCACACACCTGTGCACAAAGTCTGCAAAAAAAACCAGGTCACATGATGCCCAGCAAGAGATTTGTCTTTCTTGACCAGAACACTTCTGCAATATGGGCTTTTCCCCTTTTGTTTCTGCTGGAGCATGCAGTGGGTTTAGGTCCCTGCAAGGCTGAATGGCAGAAGTGCTGTGGAGAGCCAGTACTGGGTGGAAGTGGAGTCAGCATCTGCTGGAATTGCACCTCAGTGCTGACTGTGACAGAACAGCCACTGCTCCAGCACTGCTGCCAACTGCAGCCAGTCTCTTCCCTGGCTGAGCCTCTGCCTGGGTGGTGTGGGATTTTTTTAACTAGGAAGGTTACTGAAAACAAACAGCAGGAGCAAACCATCCCAACTTCCCAGGCAGCAGGTTATAACCTAAACCTCTTCTACAGTACATAAAAATAGAAACCAGCTCTGTCCTTTCTGCATAAACATGGGCTGTGAAAGGCAGAGGCAATCTAACAAGCAAGGGCCTATGCAAAGTGCTTTAGGAGAACTTCAAGACAGTCAAATCCTGATGGATTTTCTACTGAACTGACTCGCTTACTTGATTTTCTTACCCAAGTTCCATCAGGTGCCTGCTGGACTCATGCTCAGCTGCACTATTAACACAGCTTTTGGAGAGCCAGCTTCTGCTCTGGAACTATATCTCAAGGTAAAAAAACCCCTCTTCCTCAGCAAAAGCAGAGGATGGGACACAAATTCAGCTTTTGTACCCGGAATGACTGAGCTGTCAGGTTTAGTGCAGGGTAATCGGGCTCTGCCAGACCCAGAGCAACTCCCACAGCCTTCATAAGCTGTCAGCTCTAATTTTAGGAACAGGAATCCAGAGCAATTCCCTTACTCGACACAGGGAGAGAATGAGTTATGTGCAGCCTATGACCCTGCAAGCTCACACCAACAGGAATGCAGGTGGGAATACTGTACCTTAAATGCTTTGTTAGTATCTGCTGGCATGGCCATTGCTGCCCCTGTCATTTGTTCCTGCATCACCCTGGACTGATCTGCAGCTAGAAATGAGAAACGAGAGGTTGATTCCTGTGTTATTAAACAGCATTCCCTGGAGCACGGTGCCACTGGCAAGGTTTTTATCTATAGATGAGAACATTGCAGCAACACCCAGAATGCAATACTGCTGTGCCAGAGGGAGTCCTCACAACCCACCTGCTACATCTTAGCCAGATTTACATAAAACATGCAGAAAAATTGAGGAAAATAGTTTTCTACATTCCCAATGCACATCTGCCCTGCCCCACATCCAACATTAAGAAATCTTTGCAGTTTTCCTTAAAACCAATACTTGCTAGAAATAAAACAAGCCCGAGCACAACACTTTTGCACACTGATTTGATGGGAAAGAAAGCCTGGGCTAACAACCGTGGAAGTTTATGAGCCAGTGGCTGGTGCAGGAGATTTGGGTGCTTGCTGCAGGTGATGTCAAATCTGGCCCATGGAGATTAAGTAACCTCACAGAAATAAGAGAGGCATTCAAGAGCTTTTTGGCTGGAAACTTAGAAACCTTTGCCCCAGCCTCCCTCAGATGACATCCCATGGAAGGAGAAGCCAGTTCCCAAAAATGACAAGTGCCTTACCATTATCTTGGCCCAGGATGAGAGTATAAATGCTTCTGAGTCCAAACACATTCAAGAAGTACCAGGAAGCAGAGCTCACCCTGACAAATCAGAAAAAGCACGGCTGTTGTCAGTTCAAAGCTGGCTCATGACCTCACTCCAGCAGCACACACAGACCATCCAAGGGTTATTAACACATTCAGCATTTTCCAAGTGGGAATTGGACCTTGCTTGCTGAGGACAGGGGCTTACCAGGATGCATCTAAAGTGAGCAGCTCAATTCCCTGCTGCAACATTGGCTTAAAACGCAGCGTCAGAGGAAACGGGACCTTTGCTGCAGGATAAAGGAAAAAAAAGAGCTCAGTTTCCCAAAGTGACACTGCACGACTGCAAAGCACAGGGCAAAGTGAGCAGGTCCCTCTTTTATTACATCTAATGTAGTCTGAGTGCAACGTGCACAGTAAAAAGTTAACTCGGATTTTTAAAGAAGCTGCAGTTCTGTATTCGTTTTAATATGAAAAGACTTTCTGAAACTTAATCAGATGAGCAAACCCTCACAGGTATTACTTCAGTGACTGTGACAGGGAAAGAAACAGTTATCACATAAACAGTATAGAAAAAAAACCCCAGAACTATGAATTTAAGTAAGTATTTTTGATATGTACACTCCACAAAGTAACCAACTCCCTGGACAGGTTCAGAGGAAAATCCACTGTATCAACCTGCAGTTCAGGCAGTTTTAATAAAATACTGGTTTTGTCACTACATTTGTTCCCAAGCTATTTTCTTTGAGACCGTGGCCAATACTCTGCAAACAATTTCCCCCCCTTTGCAAGGGGACAAGCAAATATGTGCAGTTCATGGAGTGAAGAGCAGCAGAGCCACAAGCCAAATTTATGCTGCTTCCAACTGACTGCTCTCAAGTTGAGGAGCAAATCTCTGATGCAGCTCAGACCCTCAAGGTCATCTTCAGAAACACAGCCAAACCCATGTTATTCCAGACACTTACTTGTGACAAATCCTGAAAATGTCATGTTGATCCAACCACCAATGAGGATCATAGGCAGAACATTGGTTACATTCCCTTTCATCATATCTGTCAGCATGGTAGGATCTGCAAATCACAGATGGGATGTGAAGGAGCAGCATATCACAATAAAGGGAAACAAGTCGTTACATGTCAGCTAATTTAATTAAGAAACTGCACAAGACAACAGTCCTATCCCAGTATCTATTATTTTCTATTGTTGACAATACTTTGCAAAATGAGATGAGCAGCCAGTGTGGTGGTGGCTGCTGCCTCAGGGGTGCTGTGTTCTGTGCTCTGTCTGACCCCATCCCTTGCCCCAGATCTCTTAACTTGCTTGACCCCTCTGTGAGCTGACCTGGGTAGAAGGAGGACAACAAACTCCTATTTTGCTGTACACATTAATTAAATTAAATCGCTTTAGAGAAGATCCTGCAGGAGCTGGAGCCAAACACTGCCAAAAGGAGATGAGTGAGAACAGGACTTCCCAGTGCTGGCTACCCTGAGGAGGTCAGGTCTCCTGAGATGCTGCAAGCAGCTCAAGGCTGAAGTTAAGCAACATGAAGCAATCTAATGTTTTTGTTATCCGAGAGAGGAATCTCACTCCCCCCATCCCCAATACCCAGCTGAACAGTCCCACCCCTCCCTCACACTGCCTGGGCTCCCTGCAAAGCTGATTCCCCTTCCACCCTCAGCAGATATTGACAGGTTTTTATGCCTGGCTGCACTTAGGGTACCTTAACATACCTGTCATTGGTGAAGGAGGCACTACCTTTCTTTTTGTTTTCTTAAAAAATCCATCCTCGGGGTTATTAAAAAAATATTTCCGGGACAGGAAAGACTGAAAACAGAAAAAGACAATGCCAACACCATAAGAAAGTAAAAGGACAGAAGCATTAGTTCTTGCTCAGACATTTGGACATCTTGTGAGCTCTTTCACAACACATCTTTCCTGGATAGCTGCCTCATTGCCCATGTGTTCTAAAGCTCCTCACATGTCTCTGCATCCAGAGGACCAGATCTCTGGCTTTTTGAAATTCTTAAAGTAATTATAAGAATTCTCTGAAGAAAAAGCCATGTTAATTAAAGAGCTTTTAGCGTTTTGTGCAAATTCTTTGTGCTGGTTGATACATAGAACATTTTCACTCTCTCAACTGACCTCTGGATTTCACAAAATACACATTTGGTACAAACACAGCGAACACGAACGATGGATTTTTAGTTTAGCAAACATTTCAGCTGACATTGTATGACCACCCTGTTATCCCAGGCTTGTATTCCATCCCTGTGTGCTTGCCGGCAGATATTAAACACGACAGTTTGGAGGCACATCTCATGTCAGCATGCAGTTAAAACACCGAGCAGTNGGGGGCGAGGCGGGCCCTGACCTGTCGGACACCTGCTCCTGCGTGAGGCGCTTGTCGCTCTGGAGCAGGATGGACACGTAGTGCCGGATCATGCCCACGAAGAAGGTGATGAAGACGATGGGCAGCACCACCCACAGCCGGATGTTGGAGTCCAGCAGCAGCTCGGGCTCGCTCATCGCGGCGGTGCCGCCTCGGGCCCGGCTCCGGCCGACACCGGGCCGCCGCCGCCGCACGCCNCCAATACCCAGCTGAACAGTCCCACCCCTCCCTCACACTGCCTGGGCTCCCTGCAAAGCTGATTCCCCTTCCACCCTCGGCAGACACTGACAGGTTTTTATGCCTGGCTGCACTTAGGGTACCTTAACATACCTGTCATTGGTGAAGGAGGCACTACCTTTCTTTTTGTTTTCTTAAAAAATCCATCCTCGGGGTTATTAAAAAAATATTTCCGGGACAGGAAAGACTGAAAACAGAAAAAGACAATGCCAACACCATAAGAAGTAAAAGGACAGAAGCATTAGTTCTTGCTCAGACATTTGGACATCTTGTGAGCTCTTTCACAACACATCTTTCCTGGATAGCTGCCTCATTGCCCATGTGTTCTAAAGCTCCTCACATGTCTCTGCATCCAGAGGACCAGATCTCTGGCTTTTTGAAATTCTTAAAGTAATTATAAGAATTCTCTGAAGAAAAAGCCATGTTAATTAAAGAGCTTTTAGCGTTTTGTGCAAATTCTTTGTGCTGGTTGATACATAGAACATTTTCACTCTCTCAACTGACCTCTGGATTTCACAAAATACACATTTGGTACAAACACAGCGAACACGAACGATGGATTTTTAGTTTAGCAAACATTTCAGCTGACATTGTATGACCACCCTGTTATCCCAGGCTTGTATTCCATCCCTGTGTGCTTGCCGGCAGATATTTAACACGACAGTTTGGAGGCACATCTCATGTCAGCATGCAGTTAAAACACCGAGCAGTGACAGCTAACATAAATGTCAGGGAAAAGACATATACAGCGGTCCTGTGTCCAGGATTCCTGAGAGTCTGCCCTGCTGGACTGCCCTGGCCCAGGGGTGACCCGGCAGCGTCCGACCCCGCGGGCCCCTGTGGGCGCTGCTCCTGCCGCGGCCCTGCCCGGACACAGCCCCGCGCTTGGTGCTCCTTTCCCAGTCATCCTCTTTGTAAAGCCCCAACCGCGCAGCTCCGCACCTGCTTTGGAATGTATTTTCCATTTTCCCGAAGGACTCTGCTCCGGATCAGGACTTGGCTGGAAGAGAGACTCGTGGCGTTAGCGGGCCGGGCCGGGGGGAGCGGGGGGCG